>PVJA010000775.1:131620-150064 GCA_004027025.1 Myocastor coypus
TAGTACAATTGACTATGACAACTTTGGCTATGAACACATTTTTCAAGTAATAACTGGGCAAACGTGAGTTTTTTCTTGGTTTCATAGATGAGGACTTAGAAGAGTGAATTTGCCTTCTGTACTCCATTTGTTATGGAGAAATAGTCTCCTTAAGAAGCTGGCTCTAGGGACTGAGGAGATAGCTCAGTAGATTAAGTGCTTGCCTGGAAAGCACAAGGTCCTGAATTCAATCCCTAGTACTGCAAAATAAAAATTAAAAAAAAATGAAAGAAGACAGAGAGAGACAGAGAGAGAGAGAGAGAGAGAAACCGGCTGTACAGTTGTCTTCTTGCAAATTTCTGGCAGCACTCAAGTGGGTTGGCCCCTGAACTGCAGGTCTTCTCTGTAGCTCAGGGCAGATTTGAGGCAGCGGCTGCTCTCGGCAGCAGTCACTGGGTTTCACCTAATTGCATCAAGGTTTGGAGGCTTTGATTCAGGGTCACCTGCACTCGTTTCTCCTTTTGAAGCTGAACAGTACTTTTCCTTTAAGTAGGATAAGGAAGGACCACAGGCTCTGAAGAAGACTTCCCCTCTCCCGTTCTTTATGCATAGCGTACATCTTTATGCATACTCTGTGCATCATTCAAATTTCTAGGTGTGTGTGTGGTTTTTTTGTTTTTGTTTTTGTTTTTTTGTTTTTTTATCAAACTTTAGAAACACATTTCAGCACAAGGTGTTTTTGGAACATAGGTTCATATTAAAATATAGGGCTCCTGATATGAGTTTTATTTAGAAACAAACCACAATGTTTATTTTTTCAACTAGGTTCTGATTTATTTTCTTTATATATGAAGATAACTTGCCTCTGAAATACTTTATCTCAATCCCCAGGAGTTTCTGAGGGCCTTTTTTCTTGTCTTGGTGAACTCTATACCCCTCAATTGTCACCAGAGCTACCCTCATGCATGCTGTTCTCTTTCTGGAATCAGTCCTAATAGTCTGCCTCCACACTGAGATTTAAGCCACTTTTTGGCTACCCAGATTCCAGAACTATAAGAAATCAAAGTTTCTCTCCTAAGGCTTACCTTGTCTAGGGAGTTCTACAGCAGCCCAGATGTGCAAAGCTGTCACCCATCAGACGTATTTTACAAAGTGTTTATGATGAGATGAATTAGGTTAGGGGTATTTAATGTGATGCAATATGTAATTGTTCTTCCTGTTTTCTCAATAAATTTATACTTTGTGTATCTTCTGTATAGCCAACTTCACTTACTCATTGGCTTTCTTAACTTTTTTCTTTCCACATTAATTTTAAAATCACTCTTTCAATGTATACTCAAAAGTTTTGCATAGTTATGTTTTCTTGATTCTTAATAGTATATATTACAGTACACCACTGTACATTTTTATTTGCTTTTTTTTTTTTTTTTTTTTTGGTGGAACTGGGGATTGAACTCAGGTCCTTGAACTTGCCAGCCAAGCATTTATTCTACTGTGCTATCTCCCCAGACTTGCAACTGTATTGATTTGAGAACTAGAGTCATAGTATGGAGCCTTCCAATACAAAAATGTGATATACTGCATTTATTACATTTTCAAATTTTTTTGTTGTTTTCAGAAAGCATACCACTTTTGTACTCATTGTGTAAAGCACATGTAAATTCCATGTACTCACACTAATTATACTGTTGTCACTTTATTTGAATGTGTATTGGTTGTTGACATGTAGAAATGCAAGTGACCTTGCTTGCTGGCCTGGCAATTGGCTGTCCTGATAAACCCAACCTTTCGCTTTCGCATTCATAGTTTTCTTTCGTATTTATGAAAAATCAAGTCAAACGCTAAGACGAGAGTTATTCTTATTATGTGCATTGCTATCTTCAGAGTAGAACAAAAGACATTCACCAAAAAGATTCTCACGAAGAAGGGGCAGAGGCCAATGCAGAGGTGAGACTTCCTGTTACCCTAACTCTGCCTGCTTCCAGCTCTGTGCTTAGTCTCTTTACCTGCTCTTCCTCACTGGAAAAATAACTTTTTTTAACCTCATTTTATTTACTGTATTAATTGATTGGTTAATTGATTGTGGCATTAAGGACTGAACTGAAGGACTTCCTACTAAGCTATCCCCAAACTTATTGATGACTGATTGATTGGTGGATTGACTGATTGATATTTTTCAAGCAGGGTCTCACTAAGTCACTAAGTTTCCCAGGCTGGGCTCCACCGGCAACTTCCCACCTCAGCCTCCTGTATTGCTGGGATTGTACGCGTGCTTTCCATATCTGGCTTGTTTTGCTTTTATATCTACTTTCCAAATTACAGTAAACTTTTTTCTTGCTCTCTAAAAAGAAATCAGGTTTTTTTGTTTGTTTTTGTTTTTGTTTTTGTTTCGTTTTTTTCCTCAAAGGGGTGTGTAAGGCCCTCTTTCTAAAGGAGCTGAGAGCAGGCTCACGGTCGGGCTTCCTGCCTTTCAGCAGGCCTGGGATTCCTTTCTTAGGGCTCTCTCCTTTTAGGGCAGGAGAGGCCCTGATCTTACTTGTGAGCCCTGCACAGGGTCCGTGCCCTGAAGTGGGAATCGATTGCTTGTTTCCATGGGCCTCATGTGCTTCTATTATCTCTTACTTGGGCGTACTCAATTCTAATTCATTAAAGGTTTAAAATAATTTTCTTTTAGGGAGAAAAAATAATGAAAACAATGATGCAGAATTTTTTATTTAATGTGTGTGTGTGTGTCTGTGTGTGTGTCTGGCTCAGCCCACCCTGGGGGTGGGGCTGGCACAGCATACGGTGCCAGGGGACCCAACTGTGGTCCCCACACACTTGCCTAAGCTTGCCTAAGCAGGCGCTTTAAACCGCTGCACCATCTTTCTGGCCTATTATACAGAATTTCAAAACACAATAAGAGATTACCAATGGTTAATATATTGGATATTTTTATCTTCAAAATAGTTGCTCAGATTATAAGATACAAGTGTGAAAAATTAATTATAGGGAAAATGGAAAGGTATATTGTATCTACCTCCAGGATACAAGCTTCACCTCCTGTCTCCTCTTGATGATGATGGTAACTCCCTAGACATTACATAACCGTTATTAGTTTCCAAGTAACTGTAACTTCTTGATAGGTTAGAGAAAAGTGATTAAATTTATTATTTAAATACATCTATATATCAAGTTGCTACATCACACTTCATAAACATATACCATTCTTTTTTCCTGAAACAAATTTTTTATTACTTTTAATAAAAAATAACAATTTGACAGTTTCAAAACATGTTAGTAGTACATTCACAATAATTGATACAATGCATATCACAATTCTTATTTAACTGTTAAAAATTCAATAAGCTCCACAGTTCTGATTCTTATGCAATTGTCTAGATTGATTTTGTGGTTATAAGAGCAAGAGCTGTTCTTTTTTTTACTTCCCATGCTGAAGCTCAGACTCTTACTGTACTATAGTTTTCCACTTCTAAAACAATTCTGAATGAAGCAAAATGAAATGCACAATAAATAAGTGATGCTTTTTCTATTTAGAATAAGGTTTCTCCATTCAGGTTTGTGCCTATCCTATGTGTAACAGCCAAGAGGCTTAATTCTTGGTATTCTACCCCATTTCAAGTCATATCCATATCGACATCAGTGCAGTTCAACCTGCTATCAGCCCAGTTTTGCCAATGAAATAATTGATTTGGTCCCTATCACTCACTATATGTTGTAGACATTGTTCTTTGTTGCTTCAATGCTTAACAATAGAAATTACAAAGTAGAAGACCCTGTACATTCCTTATTAAGTGTATTCAGGTGTCTGAAACTTAATACAGTGAGATGTAATGTTCCTTTATCTTCACTCAATAATGAGTTTTACTGAGCTATCTTCATAATCTATAAACCTTGGTCACACTGGCATGTACAGTAGCTTTGCTCCGTACTATATATTCAACCCATTAATTTTACTCAAGGGATACACTGCTGTAGCTGTGCATTTGCTCTATGTATTCTGAGCTCACGAATGAAGCATCTACCATACTGCTCCCTGTGCACACAGAATGATTTTTATCTTTGTCTTAATTACCTCACTCTTCTTTTCCAGATTAATTTCATTACTGAAAGAACAATTGTCCCAGCACCAGAGTCTAGATCAGGCTTTCTTTTTTATATGCCTCCGTAAAAACCTAAGATTTATTTTTCCGAGAATATATTCTATACAACCTTCGCAGAGCTCACACTTATGGGGATAAAGATTAGCCATGAATTTATTGATCACAATTCACAGACTACATGCACAAGGCCAAGGATGTCCAGTATCACCCTTGAGAACTGCAGAAGGAGCTTGTACACTGATGACCAGAGAGTCTAACCCTGTGTGGCCTCAGTAAATGTCTGCTAAATACTGAAGTTGCTAATTTTAATTTCCTATATGGACAACTGACTTGGCAACAATAATTTGAATGACAATATAGATTTAAACAAAAGGGAGTTTAATTCTCTCTCTCTCTCTCTCTCTCTCTCTCTCTCTCTCTCTCTCTCTCTCTCTTCTCTCTCTCTCTCTCATTCTCTCTTTTTGTATTTTTAAGGCACGGTATACATGGCATTCAGGGTCTCACTACCAAACAAGACTCATAGTCATTCACCTGTTTACAGCCTCCCAGGCTGGGATTACAGGCGTGCTCCACCATATTCAGTTTCAGTGGCCATCTCTGTGGGGGCAGAGCTAGCAGAGTAGGCCTGGGGATCGAACCCCTGTCCCTGTGCCTGCTTGTAGGTGCTTTAATCTGTTGAGCTATTTGGACAGTCCTAAAAGGTTTTTCTTTTTTTTTTTCTTGTCTCAGTTCCTCTTGTTGCTGGGACAAATACCCCATACCCAAATTAAGAAGAAGGGAAGGTTTACTCCACTCACAGTCGCTGGAGGTTCCAGTCCATGCTCAGCTGGCTCCAAGGCAGAGCGGTGCATGGTAAAGAACTTGTGGCACAGAGCACGAGAACAACGTGGAGGAGTAGCCAGAACAATGGCAGCAGAGAGGAAGTCTGTCTCTCTAGGTTGCATTCAGGCTCTCTGGCCCAGGCTGGGGGAAGTACTCATATCCATAATCCTAGGAATGCTAAGCCCCTTAGCCCCAGTGGATCATGGTTTAATCTCA
The DNA here is from genome assembly GCA_004027025.1 of Myocastor coypus. Taxonomy (NCBI): domain Eukaryota; kingdom Metazoa; phylum Chordata; class Mammalia; order Rodentia; family Myocastoridae; genus Myocastor; species Myocastor coypus. Next base: position 136,741 of record PVJA010000775.1, read on the forward strand.
AACTCTAGAAGGCCCCTACTCTATGACTGCATGAGGTTTTGTGGGGACAGCTAGGCATAAACTGTAACAATTCTTTAAACTTGTGTGTGATTAACGTATGGGCGTAAATCTATTCATACAACCAAAGTGTCAGAAGCAGTGGCTCTTGGGACCAATGCCAACATATGTATGCAGTTGCATTTCGTGTACTTTGCTTTTGCACTACTCTGACAGGCCTGAGAATGTGCCAGTCATGGCCTAAAAAACTTGCAAGATTTCCCATGTGACCCAATAGAGAAAAAAAAAATGCCAGCTTTTGCTTTGACCCACTAATGCAATTGTCTTAAGAATTTTCATCAGGTTTTGGAAGATAGTAGTTAACAGAAATCTCACCATGACGCTCTATGCTGATATCTGTGAGCTAAGGAACTACATTGAGGACAGTAACATGTAATGCTAAAACCATGATCGAAATGCCTGTCATTTTAGTCTTTTAAGTGTGTACCATTTCTAATGTCCTATCAATTAGTACTATGCTCTTTATAAAGTAAATATTTTTTAAAGGCAACAAAAGAAAATGAGAGAAAGCAAAAATGTAAGATTTCTTGAAAGCGTGTGGTATTATTCAATCATCTGTCCTATCCTGCATAACTGTACCTGTTAATCTGAACAACAACAAAAAAAACCTTGACGATAAAAATAGATAACAAGCAGGGTGTGGTGGTGCACGCCTGTAATCCCAGCACTTGGGAGGCTGAGACAGGAGGATCAGTGTGAGTTGGAGACCAGCCTGGGCTACAAAAGTGAGCTCAAGGCCAGCTTGAACTGCAGAGTGAGACCTTGTCTCAAAAAGACAAAAAAGAAAAGAAAATAGATCACATATCAATCACTGTTAATCAGCTATTCTTGTTTTGAAATCTGCAATGTATGTACTGCTACGTTACCCTGTTTCTCTCTTTACTTTTGTTTTTCTTGCTTTCATTTTTATTCTCCAAAATAAAAGAAAATTATAAAAAATAACCTGTGCAAAAATTCCATAGAATTTACAGTTGTCACCAAGATGTCAAAATGGTCATTGTGAAGGTTTCCCCTGGTTTGCAGTGGTTTTTGGAAGGGCCTACTGTGTTTCTCCACCTCACATCAAATGGACGCCAGAGGGAAGGAGGCGTGACAGCACATGACCAGAGTGTCAGATGTGTTCTGCCTGCCCTACTCTTGAGACAACCTCAGCTTTCTTTGTCCAGAGTTTCAGGACCTTGTAGTTGCCAGGTGCCATTCCCTCTTCTTCTCTTTTGTTTTTCTTAAAGAAGGAATCCGAGGTGACTTTGTGGCCACTGCCGTATAGCGTTTAGTAGGATTCTTACAATCTCTTTCCTTACAGAGGCATTTCTGGGGAAACCAGAATCTCTAGACTACGAAACATAAAATTCTGAGAACTACAATAATAAGAATTCAAGAAAGAGTGATGGGTGGAAGAGGTATTTCTTTATTTGTGCTAATTTGTTGACATCATGAAGATTCATTAGCATACAAGGGCCACTACTTTAATTTTGAACTCTCGATTATGGATTTCATGGTCATGTACCTTTCACCTCGGGTACATCACAGTAAGGGGACTTTCCACCCTCCCCACAGGGAATGGTATGTGGAGTCCTACGTCCAGATATGCAATCCCTACCCACAAGATAGCAGTGAGAGGAAAGCTCCATGTGGTGCATCTAATCTTTTAATTATGGGGAAAGAAAATTAGCTTCGACTATGGATATTGATGGTATTCTGTTGGCAAGAAAACTAAAGGAAAAAATCAGAAGACTGGTGGCAAAGAGGTCTCCTTAAGTCACCAGAAAAAGTGAAGATCTTTGTGGTAGTTGTTAATCTACACTGCACAGCAATCACTAAACAAAAGATATTTAAAAACCAAGTGGGCAGAATGAGTTAGAAAATGATGGTGCGCATTGCAGCCTCTATTATTTCAAGTGCCACTTTCTGAGCGATGGATGTGTAAAAGTGACAACCATACTGGCAGGCGTAAAGCTGAACGTAGAATCAGGAAACATAGGCTAGTTAGCATGGCCTCCCACTCAACAAGTTTAATGTAGCTTGTGCCATTCTTCCTTGGTAAATCTGCCATACAAAACAACTAACACTGAGCGTCAACTTAAGTGATCCAACTGATGAGTTTATTCCCTTCTTGGGACACAGTAATGGACTGATTGAAATAAACTGACTAGCATCCATTCAAAATTGAAGTACCAGTTTGTTCTTCTACCTACACAGACTTGGCTATAAATACTTTAAGGTATTCTAGCGGCATAGTGGTAACCTAGTCAGAGGTCCCCCTCTAGGTGTTAAGTCTTATATTTTAAGAATGCTCCACGTTCTGTGCACTCTCCCTTACTTATTTTTTTCCATTTTCTTCTCCCAGTGTCTTACCTGTTTTGTCCTGTGCTCTTCCAGGCCCACATTTGATCATCTTCTAAAGTTCCTTCAACATATAACCTGCATTTCTCTTTAAATAATCTAGCAACTCCTCATTCATTCTGGCCCCAGGTTTGGCCTTTGCTTCTGGTTCCAAGGTGACAAGGAAAATAGGTATATACATCCGCAGAGAGAAGAAATCATTTCCTTGGAAGGTCTCCTGACCTGGGCATTTTCTATGATCTACAAGCAAGAGGCCTGGGTCAAGGCTAGCGTGAGACCCCCTAGGTGCCTAGAAGAACACGGCGTCCTAATAGCAACAGCACTGGAACACTTACTTGAGAAAGAAACAGGGGGAAATTGTTTACATATTGTTTCCTCAGAACTTCACCCTGCCCCAGCTGTGCAGAGAGAGGAGAACCATCTTCCTAGCGGGATGCCTGCCCAACGAGCGCAACAGTTAGCAGACAGAGCATCTAAACTGTTTCTCCACAAGCACCTCCCTGACAATCTCCTCTGGGAGTCTTGGCTGCAGTATAAGAAAAGTGACAGTTGAAAATTCACCTTTCTCTCAAGTTCTTCTAGTTCATGACTGAACCTTAAGACAACCTTCCACGTGGTGCAGGCTCCAGCTGCAAGAAATTAAGCTACCTTAATTAAGACTCTCTGCCTTGAATTTCTCTTGAAAGGATGACTTATCCCCCAGGCCTATCATTTTCTCCCTTGAACAAATCAATGGTTCTCAGCAAGAGTGACGCAATCCTGTTGTCAATAAGTATAATTTCCCTCATATTTCTAAAATATCCAAGATGTTGTACCAGCAAATATGTTTTTGTTCATTGTGTCCTATGTAAATTCGCCACCAAAGAGTTATTCAATGGATTAACGATGCGATGATGTCAAGCCCTATGTCCTGCATTCACCTGATGATAAAGCGGTCAGGGTCAGCAATGTGCTGAATAACACAGCTCTGGAATCCACTTTGGTGTTCCCCTGAGCACTAGCTAGGACAGTCCCAGTTATCCGGAAAGAGGAGACAAGTTGGATGGCTGCATAGAGGTGCTCCCCAGACTTCAGCAGAAGTCTGGGGAGCACCATATAAGAAAGCAGAAATCTGAGGAAGAAGCACAGAAAAAGTAAGATATAGTTTGATCCTAAAGGGATTTGACGTTATGAAAGGCAGCTGTCTAGAACTGAAGGTCAGTCTGAGTAGAGAAGAGAATTGTGGGCCACAAAAAAAAAAGAAAAAAAGCCCATTTCCTGCTGCAACTGAAGCAGTGTGACAGCCCCAAAGAAGGAAACTGGGAAAACCATCCGAGTCCCTACTACAGGGCAGGCTTCATTCTACAATAATATCACATTTTCAAATATTTTAAATTTCTTCTAGGAAAATTTTTTTAAAAACATTTGTATCAGGAAACTGATAAAAATTCTACAAATTTTGAGACAAAATTCGGGGCACTAGAAGACTATTTTTCAAGTGTAAAGAATTTAGCTTTTGTTGTCACAGGACAACCTTGGTATGAAAGGTGAGTTATGCTTGGTGAAACAGAGTAGTAAGATGTTTCAAATGATCATATCACTTTTCTAAACAACTAGACTTGCATGTGTGATATGCAAAGCAAAGAATCAGCTGTAGTATTTCTCCATCAAACATGACATGATTGTAAATTAAATATAGTTATTTCTCTAAATAATTTTTAGTTTTGCGAATAGAATATTCTTGGAACTAGCAGGGTGTTTGCAATACCAATGCAGGACTGTAGTTTGAATCTTGATCCACTTGTGACCTCCTTTCAGGCAAAGTCTTGCACCAGAATATGGAAGAAAGAGAAAAAAAAAAAACAGCCATGTTCTAGAGGCAGGAGGATGCAGAGGAGGGAAGCAGAGGAGGGAAGCTGCCATTCCCCCAGGACACAGCCAACATCATACTTTACCTTTCCTAAGAACAGGCCCTGGACCACTGCATGTTGGTCTCTTGTCGCCATGATAATCAATCACATGACTTCTCTCGCAGGAAAGAGGAATTAACCCATGAATTTCAGATGGCAGTCTACTACTGTTCTCTAGGAAGATGGTGGTTTCCTTAGAAACAATAAGACCATGTAAGATTTTCCTTTAAAAATGATCTAGGCAATAAAGCTGTTATTTGCTTACTAACACAGCGTGTCTCTAAGCAACCATACTGTAAGATAGGGAAAGACAGTCTAAAGTAAATAATGCATAGCAACGAGAGCAAATATAAACATCTAGCACAAGATGATAAGAAATAATCTATGCTCATTCTTGTTTTGACGCCATTTGCGTCACTGTTTACATGGTTAAAAGAAAATAAAAACTGTCTGGCATGAATGTGTGGCCAAAATGTGTGGCATGAATTTAACATTAAGTAAAAGTCGCCGGAGCACACTTCGATGCTACCCTGTTAGGAAAAACAAGGAAAAAATTATCCCAATTTACATCGCACAGAGGAGTGCTTGTTTCAGCAGCACGCATGCATAGCTCATAATTATAGTGGCCACCCAGAGAGCTCAGTGGACTAAAGTGCCCACTGAGGCAGACTCTGGGACGGGGCTTCGATCCCTGGCCTGCAGTGCCGGCCCCAATCCCGGGGCACCCTGAGATGGCAATTGAAATGGGCATGGTGGTGCTCGCCTATAATCCCAGCACTTGTGGGGCTGAAAACAGGAAGATCACTACGACTCCTATCTGTGTAGCGAGACCCTATAGATTTTGTACCAAATACATACAAAAAGTTAATGATAACTACATAATTTGCAACTTTAGTAATTTAAGAAATTATATAATTTACAGAAAAACTACAAACATGTTCCAGTAGATAGAAAAGAGGGGAAATCAGACTGAAACTTAATTAAACTAATAAAATAGTTACGTAAAGCACATGGTAAGATAGTTTATCTTAATAAAAACAACTTGGAAGATGTCTTTACCATGCACTCGAAATACTTTTAGACAAAGCTGCAGTGAGATATAGGACTAAAAAGACATCAACAAAGACCAAACTTTAATAAAGGCTCCATGGGGCTTAAGGAGGTCAGGATTTTCACGTAGATTTAAGAAGACATCTTATGGGAAATATGTTAATTACTGAAGAAAGAACATTCAATTTCAGTTTCCAAAATGAAATAGAAGATAAATTGTGATACTTAAGCAGAGCCCAACTGAGAACATGCGTCCTCCACTGTTTTTTTGCTTGGAATTACTTAGTTAATTTGTTATTTCTTAAACGTTTGTTTTTAAAATTAGAAATGTAAAAGGAAACCAGGAGTGTAACAAGCACATTCTTCCAACTGCTGTGGGAGCACAACACAGTACAGCCCCTTTGGAACTCAGTCGACTAATTTTTTTTTTTTTTGTACTGAAAATAAAACTCATGACCTGGTGCTTGCCAGGCAGGCACTGTGCCTCTAAGCTATATCCCTGAGCCCCACAACTGAGTAACTGCCTACAGAACTACACACATATCTGATCAGAAGCCCGTCTCCTAAATACTTATCAAAAAAATTTAAAAACCGACATTTACGCAAATCCATGTATGTGAACATTTATAGTATAATACGATGGCTTTAAAACCTGAAAGAAATCAGGAAGGTTTTCGATAGGTGCTTCCTAAATAAACCGTGGCATGGCCTTATAGTGCAGCATTATTCAGTGATTAGAAAAAGTAAATTTGCACCCTACAAAATAACACTGAGCACAGCAACCTAAGTAAGATACATACTGTAAAAGTCCAGTGATCTGAATTCTGGAAAGGGCCCACTGTCAAGATACTAAAAAGAGTAGTGGTTGTCAGAAGCCTAGAAGACAGGCGGATGAATAGATAGAGCACAGGGCAGCTTTAGACCAAGGAAACTACACTGTATAATACTGCTTTGGGGGATGGCTGTCCTTATATATTTTTCAGAAGCCAAAGCATGTGCAACACAGACGGAAGCCTAACTGTCTACATAGTATAGTAAATAGGGGCTGGGGAGATAGCTCAGCAGTCTAAATGCCTGCATGGCAGGTGCAAACATTTGGGTTCAATCCCCAGTGCCACATGCTGTGCCAGCCCGGGAGGCTGATGCCAGAGAATCACTAGAGGTCTGAGCTGTGGAGCAAGGCCCTGCACCAAATTTAAAAAAAAAAATAAATTAAGTGAATGTAGCGAATAATACCTGGTCAATATGGATTATCAGTTTTAACAAATGCCTACAGTGATACAAGGTGTTCTAGCCGGGCATGGTGGTGCATGCCTGTAATCCCAGTACTTGGGAGGCTGAGGCAGGAGGATCATTATGAGTTTGAGATGAACCTGGGCTACAAAAGTGAGCTCAAGGCAAGCCTGAACTGCATAGCAAGACCCTGTCTCAAAAAGTCAAAAAAAAAGATGTTCTAGATTGACAAGTGGTAGCTCAGAGAGAGTGGGAATGCTTTGTTGCATCTGATTTTTCTATGAGCCTTAATTAAGTGAACTTAATTAATTAAACACCAGAAAAACATTCCATAACGTTGCTCTTTTCTTCGTTCAAAGAGAAAGATTAACTTGTCCCATATTTATAGGTATGACCTTATTCTAATGTTATTTTTCTTAAATTAAAGTTGCAATTTCCTGATTCGGCTTGTACAATGAAAGATAAATGAAACAACTGCTGTAAGGCATCCAAATAGAAATTAATCTATTTTCATCTCCAGCCAAAGAGCCAGCAGTAGCCCTCGATCAAGGTAAAGAAAGCTTGTTCATCTGCATTGCAGACAAAAGATGGCTCGAAATCTTTTGCTGAGTTTGCGGCAAGCTCAGCATGGCAACAGCTTGGGAGATTTGAGAAGGATTCAGTTGGGTTTGTATTGGAGGCAGTAGGTATTCAGATCTTCTAGCATGTTTTCTCCAAGGATCAGTTTTTAAGATCTAGTGGAATGAAAGATCATAGCTTCCAGTGGAGACAGGATTCCTCGAGAGAACATCAACTGGAGGCTCCAGGAAGTTGGTAAACAAGGATGAACCTTGGCACCAAGTTGAAAGTGTGGATGCTGGAAGTGGCCCTGTCTTAACCTAAAAGCTAACACTAGCTGAGGATTGGGAAAGCGGACTAACGAAGCCGTCACCCTGGTGACTGATCTAACTTGGATATTGGTAATCATCAACAAACATGACAGGGAGTGTTCTCCCTCGGTGAGCCTCTGCGCCCGAGGATTCAGCAGCTGCGTGGTGGTCCTCCCTCACTGCTGAAGCGGACACTGGTCCTGTGCCTGCCACCCTGACCTCGTACTCTGTAGAGGAGCTTGGTTCAACACCTCAACAGCACTGACATGGAGCACAGGCCTCTGGAGCACTTATCAAGTTAGCGAGACATAGTTTCAGAACATACACTTGAAAACGGATACTTGTGGAAAAACATTGCAAGATTGTTCCTAGAGACCACAGGGACATCTGGAAAATTAAGTTTATCTAAAACTTCAAGCCACGGTCCACTGAGAACCACTTGTGGTAACAAATAGGATCTTTCTGCAATCAGTACATAGAAGGAAGGCCAAATGGACTCGGCTCCTCTCCTCTCCAAATTCTAAAAAGCCAACTATCTGGGCATGCTACAGTGAGGAGATTAGGGCTTGGAAATTGTCTTCAATGTATTTTCCAGTCTTACAGCTGGTGAGGGCTGAGGGATTGGTACCTGGGATAGAAGCAGAACACATTATTTACACTCCACGTCCAAGGCAGAAAACAAAACAAAACAAATCTATGATGGCTCCAAATGCAGATACGTTCAGGATGTCTATGTTGTTGGCACAAAATTAAGACAACGCTGCGTATGGAAGGCATTTTCTGCCTATGGTCATTAATCATGGAGAACGTGAATTCATGGTCATTGTCTTCTGGGATTTTAGTTTCAGTTTTCTCATCATCTGCAATAATCTCTATCCCTCCACTACATGCATGTAGAAGATAAACATACCCTGAAAGATATGGAAATTAAATTTCTTTCTAAAGCGGGATTCAGGGTTTCAGAAATGTCAGTGAGGAATAATTGAGATTAAGAAGTCCTCAGTCTGGGGCTGGGAGATTGGGTCTAAGGTTTGGAAGCAAAAGTTTGCGTGGCAGTCCTAGCGCAGATGCCTCTGCCTGTGGGAGAGGAGGGTAAGGAAGCATCAGGACTTCACAGCAGTTCTAGAGATTATGAGGAACATTCCTCCCTAACTCTTCATGGGACTTCAAGACGTAGGTATACATCACCAGGCTTTCCTTAGCACATTCTGTAGGGAAATCTAATGGGCTGACAATGGTTCTATAAAGGGTAAAAACAAAACATCTATGGAAACCTGTTTCCGGGCTTGCTGGACTGAGCAGTACCCCGATTGTCGATAACGTCACCACAGTGTATTAGCCCTCCAGATTTCCTTAGATGTTCAACTAGAACCCTAACGGGGGAGAGGCATTTGGGAAAGCATGGACCTTAACCTATGCACCCGAGTCCTGGAGATATAAGGAAGCAGAGTCCAGCCTGGATAGCTGGGAAGCCCAGAGCACAGTGCCAGTTCTCTCCGGATTTCAGGCTTCCTGTGTACTAAAAGAAGAGATTGGACTGGATAATGATTTATGAGGTAACCGCCAGTTTTAGTGTGCTGTGACATTTTGACAATAATCCAGTCATTTATATATGCCAAAACGCATTTTTTAGAACCGTGGAAATGAATCCTGACTTCTCCCTCGGTTGCCTCCTTTCCCCCAAAGTACTTTGTTTTTACTTTTCTGCTGAACCTATTGAAATGATACAGCAGCTACAAGCTTGGTTAGCAGACAATTGCTCAGATTTTCCAGTAGAATTCTCTTACTTGACCATGTAAAATAATAAGTGAGAAATGATAGTCCACATGTTCATAGAGAAGATTAGTAGACTGGTAGACTCTGGACTAGTACAATTATGGATGTATAAATTAAAAAGGTTACAAAGAAAAATCATTTAACCTATCTGTAAAAGCATTACTCATACATATTTTAGGCTCAAAATGTCATGTACTATCTATAAGTGTCAATAAGGTAATATATTAGTAAGTAAATACTATAATTTAATTGTCAATAAACTCTAGTCATTTAAGTTTATCACTTAAAAATACTTTATTACTGACTACTTATTACAAAGACCAATTCTAGCCTTAATATGAATGAAAAATAAGGTACACAGGAACAGATTGCTTATTTATTGGGCTTTTGGGGGTACCAGACATCAAACTCAGCGCCTTGTGCTTGCTAGGCAGGTGCTGTACCTCTGAGCTCTACCTCTAGTAAGGTTGGACATGCATTAATTATTCATAAAAACAATTAAGACTTTTCAAGCCAAAACCTGTTTTTATATAATTCTGAGCAAACTGTTTTTTAAAGTAGCAGAGTAGGATGTTCTGCATGAGTCAGTGATTCACAAAACAAAATTTCTGTTCTAAATTCAAGCAATATGAAGATAAATGTAATTCTGATTATAATTCTCCAAAACTTCCTATTATTGAAAGTCTGCTTTCCATAGAGAGTCTGACACATTTTCTATTCCTTCCTCAAATGCACAGGTCATTTTTGTGTCTCTTGGCTTCAGAAACGAATTTTCCTTTAGCTGAGGTAGATCTCAGCTCTTGGATCAGGCTCTATTTTATTGCTCGTGGCCTAGCAGTGAATCACCCACTGCAGCAGTGTATCGCTGGTTATAAGAAAGGACAATAATGAGTAATGTATTCCTTGTACCGACAGTTAAGTCTGGTCCTCAGAGTTGGAGCCATCCAGACAGTCAGAATGTAAACTTCTTAGGGAACCATAAGTTCACCGTTGTACTAAGTTAATACAAGGTTACAGTGCATTCCAGGGAACCCTATGTCCAGTATTGTTTCTATCCTTCCAGGAAGGAAATCTGCACACCAAGAGGCAGGCAGGAGGGGGACATGACCTTGTGAAGACAAAAGCAGCGATCGAAGCCACCCAGCCTGAAGCTCGGGCATGCTGAGGACTGGTAGCCACGAGTGAACTGCAGAGGCAGGAAAAGAATCTCCCCTAAGACCATTTAAAAAGAGGCAGACCTAGGCAAGCTTGTTTCTGAATTTTCTGCTCCCAGAAATGTAAGAAAGCAGATTTCTCTCATCTTAGGGCACCCAAATGTCAGTATTTTTTATGACATCTATAGGAAGAGAGTGCTTTTCTACCCCCAACAAATTAATAAAGTTCTAACTATAACATTAAAAAATACTTTAATTTAGTACATATAAACAATGGAATGTTATTCATCCATAAAGAAAGATGGAGTTAAGCCATCTGCAGGAAAACAGAGCCAGAGAGTGTCATGGGGCGTGAATTGAGCCAGACAGGAAAAGACAAAACAGTGCACGTCTCCCTTGACGTGTGACGGAACGATAAAAACAATAAAAAGATGGCCTGAGAGTAAGAAGGAGTCCATTACCAGACCAGAGGAAAGGGACAATGAGCAGGGAGGGAGGAAGAAAGGGACCCAAGGATGCATCAGCATGCATGAACCTGCCTCTCGAACCTCAATGTTATGTAAAATTAATACATTATCTTAGGATGTATGTTTCAAATCAGGAATTTGCTCATGTGCCATCACAGAATAACGACTAAAGTGTACTTTAGAAGAGAAAAAACAAAGCCCACATAAAGCAAACATTTCTGGGCAAAAGTGAAAAAGCAAACACTAGAGGAACCTCATCAAAGATTTAAGAGAAAGCAGAGTACTGCCACCTTCGGCCTTCTGCCGATCCCCGAGTTTTTCTCATCAATTCTACAACTCCCTCCTCAGTTATGATTTACTACCTTGAACTGAATTTCTTTTATATTTTTAATTGAACACCTTGATATAGACTTCTACACAGTCTCCTTTGGGTTTGACTCCTCATGAACTTCACAAATGGAATGAACTGAGTTCTGTTCTCACTGATCGGCTCTTACATTGCATTTGTGTTTCTGCTGTTGTGTGGTAGTTTGCACTGCTACAGTATCACATGGAAAGGACACATCACAATTTTTTTGAACCCATTCTAGTGTTGGAATAGCTGATGAAAAAAGGCATGCCTAACTTCAAGTTAAGTAGCAACACTTTTGTACTAATTTTGTCCCTACCAGCAGCTCATAATTTCCATGGCTTCAGACTCTTTCACCAACATTACATAGGAAGTCATTCTCATGCTTTTCCCACCATGTGGATGTGTAATGATATTTCACTTTGGTGTTCAATTTAATTACTCTAATAATGTACGAAGTTAAATGAAAAAAATAATGCTATTGAACTTTTGGGATTTGCTCTTTTATTTGGCTATCAAAAATCTATCTTTTCATCAAATTTTCTCTTTTCCTTAATTATAATTAAGGAAATAATTGCACTGGGAGTTGCTTCCACAATAAAAGGTACTAGTTCTTTATTGGTCATAAATTTGTAGCTGTGCGGTGGCGCGTCACCAGGGATGTGTGTCACACCAAGAGCTAAGATACTGGGCCAGTTAGCTGAGAGGCAGTTCCTTCACAGGGCCTTATCCTGAGGAGCTTGAACACCACAGGAGCTCTCTGCGCTGATCCTTCGGTCTTGGCGGTACCCAGTTCATCAACAGGCTTTCCTCATTCAGAAATATTTTGTCCCTATTTTAAGGCACCTATTCCAATCTAAAGGGCTTAACGTTATATAGATTATTCCCATTTATATTTTGCAGTTTAAGCCTGCTGTTAAACTCAAATTTATTTTATTTTAGTTTACTTTATTTTGTTTGGGACTTGATTTTCCAAGCAGCATTTCAAGGAAAACAACAATGGTGGTTTCCTTATTGCTGTACAATGAAGTATGTGTCATCAACTAAATGTCAGTGAATTATTGTTTTATTTCTCTACTCTGTTCTAATTTAGTGACCTGCCTGCCTACAAAATAATTCTCGATTAGCCTTGTTAGTATTGTTTTAGAGCATATGTTGATTTTTTATAGCTATTTCATTCCAATGTGTACTTCTCTAAAAATGTCATGACCATTTTGGGTACATTTTCATAGAGATATTCTCGGCTGGGATTGCTGGGTTATCCAAGAGCATGCGCATTCACAAACAGGGGTGAGGACAGTTATACCTAGGGAAGTATTTAGAAAACACTGAGCTAATTCAATGAGCGCATATTCTGCCCTACGAATGTGGTGATTGGTCTTGTGCAGTGTGACTTCTTTCCCAGCCTTCCAGGCTCCAGGCATCAGCATGCAGCCACAGAGAAGGCAATGTGTCTTCCTATCCATGCACAGCCCTGGGCTCCCATGGACCCGGGCCTTTACCAGTCTTTATCTTTCCAGGACTGAGACTTGGTTGTGAGGTTAAGAAACAGCCCCAGAGCAAAGGCCGCTGCAGTGCCCCGATGTTCTCTCACTTCTTAGAGTTCGTAACTGCTCAGAAATATTAGTTGCATTGTCCCCGAAATATTTTAACACGAAAAGAATATTTTGAACATTTATAAAGGAGAATTCATATTCATGTGGCTTTTAAGATGTCTTTTCTGTCTTCTCCCTGTCTGATAGACATTTTTCTCTCTCTAATGAGCCAAAAGTTTAAAAAAAAAAAAGCAAGATGAAAACAAAGAGAGAAGATAGAGACCGTAGGACTCATTAAAATGAGCTATTCATTCTTTCCGTGGTTTCCATTTGCAAGCATAAGGACATCCTTTGTGAAACATAACACTTCTGTCTCCTTCCAATTATTAGATCTTGCCTCTGGCCAGAAACAGAAATAGAAGAGACTGGAGAAGCCCTGAAGAGCTCTGCGCTGGAAACGTCAATGAAAGCCTTGCAGCGCTGGGAGCTGTGTGTCGGGCAAGCTGCCAGCGGCATCTACTGCTGTATTGGTTGTCGGTGGCTCAGAAGCTCCGGCCATCTGAGCAGGGTCTCCTTTCTCCCCCTCCAACTGCACGCCCTCC
>PVJA010000776.1:0-41190 GCA_004027025.1 Myocastor coypus
CTTTAGGAGGCTTAGATTCAATAGCCTTCAACATCACAAGCTTCAGTGGTGGCCCACTGCAATTGCAGAACATTTGATTGTATATGTATCTGCTTCCTCTTAGTCCAGAGAGAAGTATATTCTTTTCCCCCTTTTTTTTTTTTTCTAAGCAACATCAATAGGGAGGTGGGTCATGCCCACACACTGTATTCTGTAGAACGATTGTGAGGACAATATGCAGTATGTCAACTTTCAAAGAAAAGAAAGGGGAAAAGAAAAAAAAATGATAATGTTGATTTAGAAGGGTTAATGTTTAATTGTTTGATCAATCTTATATACCTATATGTATTAATCTAAACTGATCTGATGATGAAAATATGTAATATAACCTGTGTTAAATTTAAACAATAAAAAAAATAAATGTGGAGGTCCATATTTCTCTTTGAGATCTTTCTTTCAGTTCTTTTGAAGATGTACTTGGAGTTGGAATTTCTGAATCATTTGATAATTTGACCATCTTTTTGATACTTGGAGTTGAGCTCAGGATCTTGCACCTGGCAGGCGGGAGCTGTGCCATCGAGCCATTTCCTTGGCCCCTACTTTTTTTGAGGAACTTCTGTACTGTTTTCCCCAGGAACTACATGCTTTTCTATTCCCCTGCTCCCACCCAGGGTACACAAAGGTTTCAATTTCTGCATATCCATGTCAAAACTCATTGCTCTCTAGCAGGCTAGTAGTCATCCTAATGAGTGAATGGAATGTCACTGTAGTTTTGATTTATGTTTCCCAGGGGTTAATGATGTCGGGCACCCTTTCATGTGTTTGTTGGCCATCTGTATATTTTTTCTGGAGAAATAGGTACTCAAGTCTTTTTCCCATTTTAAAATTGAGTTGTTTGGTTTTCCTTATTGGTTTTTAATATATTCTACATGTTAACTCCTCATTAGGCATATGATTTACACCCCATTTAAACAGCCATGATTTCCCCACCAATAAAATGCTTCAATGATTTTTGTGAGAATTTGATACAGCACAAGATAGCTTGCCTTATGAAGTCCTGACTGATATTGGTTGATAGAAGACAGTGCCACTGACCCAATTGCTCCAAGCCACACAGTGGCCTAAACTGGACACAGAAAGACAACATGGCTGTCAGGAAAGTGCCAGCAAATATCAAAAGACATTAAAAAAGGATGCCGGAAAACATGAGAATCCAATTCATAGTCCACTGGACACCTAACTCATCCCTGTTTCCCTTCCATCCTCGGCCAGGTCTCCAGGCTTGGTTCCAGTGTTTCCCCTAATGGCCAGCCAGGCCTGGGGAGGCTGGAATGATGCATGAGGCTGCAAGCTTTCTTTTTCTGGAGATGATGAAAGTGTTCTGAAGTGGACTGTGGTGAAGGATGCGCTACTGTGTGCACTGTATGGGGGTGAATGGTCAAGTGCAGTGGTCTTCCCTTTGTGCGTTCACTTTTCTGTGGTTTCTGTTACCAAGGTTTAAAAATATTAGACAGAAAAATGTAGAAATAAGCAATTCATAAGTTTCAAAGAAGCACTTATTACAGTATACTGTTTATTATGTTATGCTTTATTGTTAGTTTTTGTTGTTACTCTTCAGGTGTAATTTGCAAGTTAAGTGTTTGTATACTGTGTACATAAGAAAAAGATCAGAAGGTTTGATGCTGTGTGTGGTGTCGGATATCCCTAGAACATCTTGGAAGGTATCTACCCCTCTGGATGTGTGTGTGAGTCTACTATATTTGAATTGTATCTCAATAAAGTGGCTTAAAAAAATCCTTTCATACACCAAGGTTAAAAAGGCTCTGGGCTGGAGAGATAGATAAGTAGAATAAGCACTTGCCTGGCAAGCACAAGGTTGTGAGTTCAATCCCCAGGACCTGGGAACAACAACAACAAAAAGGTCTTAACCATCCAGCAGAAAAGTATAAGCACAGGATATAAAAATAAAGCCATATTAATATTCTGAGCTATAAAAGGCTCAAGTCAACAACTTCTGACATTGCCACTGCTGGTAACCCACTACTATTATGCGCTATTGCACTACATTGAGTTACTTTGCTGAAGACATGCACCTATAATATCCATCACTGACAAAAAAAGAAAAGGGGGATATAAATGAAGAACCTTTTTATAGTGAAAAGCTAATATATATATATATATACACATATATATATATGTGTATATATATATATATATATATATGGTATAGATATACAGCTACTTTCTCTTGATTCAATGAGAAGAAAGATTTGTACTAATAGAGTTTAGACAAAATAACATGTCTGCATCTTGTACTCTGAATAACTACTATGAAGACAATAGTATGCAATGTATTAATTATTGTAATTGTCCTACTAATATGTTTTGAAATTCTTTCATTGCTGTTTCTTACTCATTAAAATTAGTTTAAAAAGAAAGGAAAAGAAAGAAAAGGCTCTGAGCATGGAAGCCTTTCACCCAGTGTCATGTGGCTCACATGGCCCGCCTAGGTCACCAGCCAATAGCTGAACTGGGATTAGGAGTCAGCTGTATGTACCCCAAGCACAGATACTGTTCCTTCCCCCTGGATAATTCTCTTGAGGACAAGTTCAGGAGATGTAGCATTTGTCCTACCAAAAATTAAATATCTCTCAAAAGGCTGTTTGCACTTTACTGCTATTATTCTTGAGGGATCAGATTTGCTTTCTTTTTTGTCTTTTCTTGTATTGTCTGGGTATTTCAATGGAAGTTCAAGACATTTTTAAAAAAATTAAAATTTTTTTTTTCTTGTTTTAAAACTTTTTGTTTGTTTATTTATTTGTATAGCCGGCTCAGCCTGCCCTGAGGGCAGGGCTGGCGCAGCATGTGGTGCCGGGGATCAAACCATGGTCCTTGCAGCTGCCTAAGCTTTCCTAAGCAGGCGCTTTAGACCACTGAGCCATCCTGCCAGATCCAAGACATTTTTAAAAAATAAAGCATTACTCAAGAAACCAAGGTGCAGAATGTTTAATAGGTGTTGAACGAACACTTGATCTTGTAGTCACACAGTTAAGATTGAGTGCTGTTTTATGTGGTGGGCATTGTGCTCAGAGTACAAGGCACAGAGTAGAGAGGACTCCTGTTTTTTCATTAATAAGAAAACTGAGGTGCCCAGAAATGAAGTGGCTTGTCCAAGGAGACACAGCAGGGAACAGTGAGTGCAGGATTTGTCCCCAAGTCTGCTTGGTTCTGCTTCCCATAGAGACCCTGTGTAGCCCAGTGGAAATGGAAGCCTACTCATCACTACTGGGCACCCTCATTGGCTGTGGTGGCCACTTCCAGACTCTGTAGAGGGAAAATCATAGGCCAGAAGAGTAGGGAGAGAGAAAAAGGCACTGGGGCTATGTCGAACAGGAACACATGAGGCTCTCACGGGCCAGCAGCTCGGGTCCCAACACCATCACTGCATCAGTCTCTGCTGGACTGTACTGGTGTGTGTGTGTGTGTGTGTGTGTGTGTGTGTGTGTGTGTGTGTGTGTGTGGTGTAGCTATGCAAGGCCACGGAAGAGGGACAGAAGGACTAATGTTTAAACTTGAGTAGCAATAATTTAGGACCTTAAGGTGAGATTGGGAAATCCTCGGAGTAGTGAACTCTCCATCATCAGAAGTGTGCAAATGGAGGCTTTCTTGTATCGTGATAGAGATGTGAAGAGTGCTTTCATGCACTGAGTGCATATTGAATTCAATGATTCATTAGCGTAGTCTGTCTTCTAGATCTCAGTAGCTTAGAAGAAACAATGATTTATTACTCATTGATCTTGAGTGGGCTATGGCTTAGCTGGGCTTGGGTTTGGCTCTGCGCTGAAAAAGGCAGGAGCATAGGGCAATGAGCTAGCACCTTAGGGTGAGTGTAGCTTGGAGGAGAGTACCGTGGTGGACAAGCAGAAGATGGGTTTTAACATCAAAGAGGATTTCAGGGTAATGTTGATTTGAATCTTTTGCTTGCACTCTGTGGTGTGCAGGCACTATGCTCCGTCACTCTAAAGCTTCCATGAAAGTCTGTCACACATAGAAGCTCATGTTCCTGGCAGTTTGATGTGTTTGTGGGGTGGTGAAGCAATCATTAGTCAATGTCCCACCCACAGTGGGGGAGGACACAAGCAAAAGTAGCACGGAGAGTAAAAGCTTGGAGGAGGTAGCAGATGAGGGCTGAGGCAGGCTGGGAGACTTGTAGATAGCTAGAATGGGGTTATGAGCTGAGCCACTTTTATTTAACTATCCAAGAATAAACCTAGATAAGCAAGCCAGGAGGATCCAGAGTTTCTTGGTGGTTCTGAATTTTTTCTGGAGTCATTTTGGACTCAATGAAAACTCTTGCAGCTTGAACTAACTGCTAGCTGAGCATGGAGACAGAATTGTGTCCTTATGGTGTTGGGGAAAAACGTTGTATTGGGCAGCTTTCCATCACTGTAACAAATATCTGAGGTAATCAACTTAAAAGAAAAGGTTTATTATAGCTCATGGTTTCAGATCATGGTTGTTTGGCTGTGTTATTTTTGGGACTAAATGAAGAAGCACCTCTTGGTGAGGAACACACATGTTATGGTTGGTGTATAGATGTATCCCCAAAAGCCTCATGAAGTCATGGGGTAGGCTTCTAGAGTTTTGATTGATTCAAGGTCCAATGCTGGGATTACGGGTGTGATTGTCACACCTACCCTGGGGCAGGCAGCCTGCATGCAATATAGGAGAGGGAAAGAGGGTTGCTCTCTGCTGTTCCTCATTTTTTCTTTTGCTGCTTTTACTGTTTCTCACCACCATGAACTATTGTCCTCTGCCATGTGCCACTCTGCCTTGGAGCCAGATGATGCTCCACACAAACTGTGAGCTAGATAAATCTTCCCCTCTTTAATTTTGGGCATTGAATGTTTTGTCTCAGCAATGAGAGAAACGTAACTAAGACAACATGGTAGAGGAACCTGTTTAACTCATAGTGGCTGGGAAGCAGAGGAAGAGGGAGAGGGAAAAAGAAAGAGTTGAGGTTTCAACCTCCATTCAAGGGCATCAAGGGCATGCCTCCAATGACCTAACTTTCTCCCAATAAGTCCTCTCTCCAGAAGGTTCTGCCATCTCCCAGTAACATTATGGGCTGGAAAGTAAGGCTCTGGAATATGATCCTTTGAGGGAAATTTATGTACTGAATCTTAATGATAGCTTAGGGATAGGTAGACCCTCAGAATATACCCCACAACCTGAATAGAGTTGTTGTAAAGTCTAGAATTATCCCTGTAGCTACTGGGGAATGGAGTCCTTCTGTCTGCAGCAAGCAGAGTGTCAAGACATCTGCATTACTGAGGGAACTTTCTAGAACCTTTCAGCTGTCCAAGTCCCATGAGGCATACAGACTGAAGACAGAGCTATACTAGGTGGCTCTCTTCTGAGTATTTGGTAGTACAGCATGGTGTATATAGAGGAAGGATGTACATGGTCCAGGAAGGCACAGGGGAAGGCACCACTTCTTCCCTGGAGACATTCTCAGATGGTGACAATGAATAGGGGACTCCCTTGTCAGAGGGAAGCTCATGAAGCAGCCCCTCAAGCAGGATGACACACAGCTTCCTTCGCTAACATGAGTATTTGGTCGCTGTTCCCAAGTACTTCTACCTTCTGTTAAAAATGAAAAATGTATTCAGATGTATGCTAATTACACACCCCACACCCAGAATAGAAACAGTCGTAGGCAGAGGCTGCAGCATCATCACTCCTGCAAGAGCTCTGCGTGGTGACAGAAAACAAAATCTGTGGCTTCTGCAGAAGACGCCCAGACCCCGGGACTTAGTAGTGTTCTTGGGGGCAGCCACATGTTTCAGAAACATCACGGCTGGTGTTCAAGGCACAATGCTGATAATTTTGGACTCTGTGACCTTGAACAAGTCAGTTCTTTTCTCTCAGATTTAGTTTACAAAATGTAAAACAGGGATGCAAACCCATTCTGCTGCTCAGTCTCTTCCCAGCACTGGGACTGTTTATTTCTCTGGTAGTTTGTCAGATGAAGTTCCAAGGCAGCTTCTTTCTTGGTCTAGAAGCTGCCTGGCTTTGAGGACATGATCATCTTGACTCCTCTTGTACTCAGTTGCTAAAAAACCCTTTGCAAAAGCAGGAGCAAACAAGCAAACACATCCAGCTTCCCTCCTCAGACGCAAGGCAGCTTCCTGGTACCTGCTCCTTGAGGTCAGCGGCTCCAGCTGTTCCAGCAATGCCTGAGCTCCTGTTCCCACGGCTTCAAGAGATGTTCAGAGGGACCTGTCCCTTTTTTATCCCACATGTTATAGAGAAAAGTCTCCTCCTCTTCAGATCTGGTGACCTATGGAATATCCATCTCCTGGATTGGATCCTGACTCAGGTGTAAATTCTTGGACAATTTACAAATGTTTTTGCACCTCATTTCCTTTATCATTAAAATAGAGGTGACAGCATCAACCTCATAGAATCCTAATGAGGATGGCATTAAATGAGATAATATATGCAAAGTGGCAGATGCATGGTGAGTGCTCATACGGCTATTTTTACATTTAGAAATGCATCTCCAGACTATTGTTAGGTTTTTCTGAAATTCATCCACTGTGGATTCCTACTGAGTTTTAAATACTGCTTCAAGGCTTATAATCTTGCTGTTTTTACCACACCCCTGATTTGAATGCTTGATGTCTTTTGGGTAAAGAACCTGAGGCTTAGAGAAGTGAAACGCAGATCTGGGGCTTCGGCTCACCGCCCCTAGACCAGGTGCCTGACTCCCTTGCTCTTCTTTCACTGCTCTGGTGGACAGGCCTTCTGGGACCAGGGCCCAGGGATACCTTCTGGATGCTGGCTAGAGAGAAGGGAGAGGCTGGGGCCTAACAGAGTCCTGGGTCCTGGGAAAGGAGGACTCAGTGCCAAGGAAACTGTAGTGTGCCAAGGTGGGCTCACACAGGGCACAATAGTGGGTCCATTGTCTGAGAATTTATCAAAATCATAAAATCAACTAAGAGTCAGTTTTATTTATTATTATTGTTTCTAGCCTTGGAGATTTTGCTAGATTAACAGAAAATAGACAAAGGCAACATGCAATTATAAACAATATTAGTGATAAAATATTCTTTCTCAGAAAAAGATTATTGGCTGAAATTCTAAAGCACTGTTATCATCATTCTTAAAATTTTTATAATATATGCTACTTACAAATAGCACATTGCTACTACTTGCCTTTCAAATATTCTATCAGCAGTTAAAAAGCTCAGGCAGGAAGACTGGGAGTTTGAGACTGGCCTGTACTCTATAATAAGACCCTGCCTCAAAAAATCAAAACCAAACCAAACCATGCAAGGAAACAATGTTATTCGATGTGGAAATTAATTGGTGTTGTTCATTCAATTGCAGTACACACAGACTTAACCATAAATATTTGTTTTGAAGTAAACTCATAACAGTTTTGAATCATTCAAGTTCATGCTGGGAAAAAAGTTATATGTGTAATCCCTGTTTTAGGACAATAGATTTGTGGTAAAGATGGAGAAATGGAACTTCAGTTTCTTCAATGCTGTCATTCTAAATGACCACTTAGGGTTTTTAATTTGCTTACAATTTAAAACAATGGAGCAAACTATTAAGGTATTATGTGAGTGTAGGATTATGGTGGCTGTGGAGGCCGGAAAACTGCAGGCTCTTAAGGGTTCAGATTCAAGTTCCAGAAGGTCTGACTTCTTCAGAGAAACTGGAAATTAGGTGTCTTATGTGAAATCTCTCCTTTTAAAATGTGAGCTTAAATTCATCACCAAATGCTTCAAAGGTTAAACATTATTCCTAGGCTAAATATGAACCAAGGACTTCTGATTAGCCACCGCGATCTAAGAAAGGACGGGTCCTGAAATACAAGAAGAAAGTCTGTTGCTCTGAGACACATTAGTTGATCTCCTTGCCTTTATGTCCAACTCTCTCTCTCTCTTTTTTTGTCTTTTTGAGGCAGGATCTCGATATGAAGTTCAGGCTGGCCTTGAGCTCACTTTTGTAGCCCAGGCTGGTCTCGAACTTGCACCAATCCTCCTGCCTCAGCCTCCCAAGTGCAGGGATATGTCCAACTCTCTTTGCGTTTCTATCTCTGCCTTTCTATTTCAGTTTCAAACTGTGTCAAAAGCTATTGGTATCAGAGAAGAACTCTTAAACATAACTGCAATGTTATTAACATACCTAAAATAATATTTCATTAGATGCCTAGTGTTCAGCACTGATCCTGTTGTCTCATACATATTTTAGAATTTGCATCTGTTTTAATTCTATATTTTTGAATCCTTTTTCATTCTGGTCTCCCAAGGGCATTTTTAAGACTGTCTATTTACAATTCTGCCTTTCCTGTGAAATTTTAATCTCATGGCTGTGAGTTCTACTTCTACAGATTCAACCAACTATAGATTGAAAATACTCAAAAAATGAAATCTATTTATGCTAAACACATGGAGACTTTTCCTTATTGTCATTATTTGCTTGACACCATAGTATGATAGCCAGTAATACAGCACTTGAGCCCTACTAAATGTTATAATTCATCTAGAGAGTATAGGCAAATTCTCTGCCATTCTAGATATGTGTAGATTTTGTTACCCTGGAGCGATAGAATGACACCCAGAAACTGGTTCTTTGTGGAAAATGAAGAATAGCTGTGCATCTCTTCATATACTGTGGCCCTTTGGAAGGCCACATATCATTGTAACAACTAAGAATATTCTATCTTGGTGCTGGGGACATAGCTCCAAGGCACAAGTGCCTGCCTGGCAAGTGCAAGGTGGTGAGTTTGAACCCCGGTCCCGCAAAAAAAAAAAAAAAAAAAAAAAAAAAAGAATATTCTATCTTCCCAAGAAGAAATTCTTGTTCCTTTTGGGGAGATTGCCTCCAGCTTCCTACACATGATCAATACATGACAACTGGTTGATTTGTCCTCTTAGACCTTCCTTTAAAGATTCTCTCTCAAATTTTAAAAGCATTTTTTAAAGTGTGCTTATTTGTTGTACAAACTTTCCCAACCTGAGTTTTGCTGCCTACACATCTCAGTTGTTGTTTAACATGTTGCTCTGTGTCCTGATGTTGTAGTACATTGCAAGCTAGATCCAGCTGGGGCTTAACTGGGATGGGGGTTGGGTAAGGACATCTCTTACTGATAGGAGGGGCCATTGATTATCCATCCTAGACCTGTTAATTCATTGGGAGTTTATTTTACTTTACAGACAGTCATTTCTGCTTTAGTTCCTCAAAATGCTAAAATTTTAGCCTCTCTTAAGGGTTTATTCATTGAGCTGCCTGCAAAGAACATTTTAAAGCCTCTTAACCTGTGGATCATCATAATTTGATGATATTGTTATATTGTTTTGGGTGTGTTACATCCATTTTCATTCTGTAGAATGTTACTTTTGATAAATTACTAATTTTAATTGTATATGATCTTTATTATATTAGTGAGTACTTAGCAGGAAAAAAAATAAAGTATTGAATTTTTAATATTTATGTAGATCTTATAAAATAGCCTCAAAAATAAATAAAATAGCCTCAATATTTTATTTTTAAATACATATATATATATATTTAAAAATACATACATATATATATGGTCTACAGGGTATTCAGTGTCTCACTATTAGATCAGACTCTTAGCGATTCATCTGTTTACAGCCTCCCAAGAGCTGGGATTACAGGCACGCACCACCTTGCCCAGTCTCAATTGCAGTCTCAGTGTGCCCTGGGGGCAGGGCCAGCATAGCAGTCCCAGGGATGGAACCTCTGGCCCCAGCACCCTCTTGCAGGCACTTTAATCTGCTGAGCTATTTGACTGGCCCTAGCCTCAAGATTTTGAATATTGACAGGTTTTTATAGTACAAAATATGCAGCATAATAGCAGAAATAAATACTTATATGAATTCCAATGAAAATACTAATGGAATGCTACAACAAAAATAATTTTTACTTCAACTATCACTCCACACGTTCCATGCAGACACGTTATATGTATTACACACACTACCAGTACATATGATTTGTGTTCCTAGCCATTTTGACATCTCACCAGCTTCGCTATTTTATCAGGAGGTTCTTATATTGTACAAAGTGTAATTAACAGGAACATAGAATATTAACAAAATAAAATATTAAGTTCTCAATATGTATTGCACATTCAGGAATAAGCATCAACGTTTTTACATCAGGTGTGCATTTGCTTACAAAACCTAAAAATAAGAAATAAATTCCTATATGAGCTAAAAATAACAATAGAACTCTACAACAAAAATAGTCTTCACAGGCTGGCGAGATGGCTCAGTGGTCTAAATCACCTGCTTATACAAGCTTAGGCAATCGCAGGGACTGTGGTTCGATCCCTAGCACCACATGTTGTGCCAATCCCACCCCCAGGGCAGACTGAGAAGCCACAATATAAACATAAACATAAAAATAATAAAACATCTTCACTTCAATTGCCATACCCAAGGCAGTCTTCACACATGCAGACCATCTGCTGCATCCACACACTTTGCTTACACTGACAGTATATGTACTTAGCTTTCCTGTCCTCTGTGGCAGGTCATTCTTTTCACCTTTCTTATCTTCCTGTTTTGTAAAGTGTTTCCTCCCATATTGTACAATGGATACTTAATAGGCAAATGAGATATCAATAAAATAAAATAGCAAATGTGCAATAAATGCCTACAAAAGACATCAACATTTGTTTATTTATTTATTTATTTATTTATTTATTTATTTATTTATACAGGGGATCAAACTCAAGACCTTGTGCTTGCCAGGCAGGTGCTTATGCCACTGAGCTATCTCTCTGGCTGACATCAACATTTTAAAAATAATTTTATTATTTTTAATAAGAAATAACAATGAGACAGTTTCAAAACACATTAGTAGGACAACCACAATAATTAATACAGTGCATACTGTACAGGGGATCAATCTCCTTGTACAGAAAATTTGGAACACCACTGAGTTATAGGATGTTACAGTGCAGGTTCACTTATGTCCTGAGTCCTCACTGACCTTGAAGGGCTAGGGCCAAAATATTGGCTGTCCTTGCAGCCCTTCTTTTTCTCTAATTTTTTGGTTTGCAAACTTAAGTTGTTCACCCTCCAGAAGAGAAGCTTAGTGATACAATTACTCTGTAATATAGGTGTCTAAGCTTAACATCACTGTCTTTCTGAATATCAACTGCTTTAAGTGTGGAACTGGTATTTTTCCATCAGTTATTGATATTTTAATAAATCCCTATAAGATGTGATAGAAAAACCAGCTGCACATTTTTAGACAGCAATTTAGAAATCTAACCATATACAAAATTGTAGCAGGTCAATCCTATGGCATTTTTTTCTTGTCTCAACATTTTGGCATCAAGCATTTGCTTGCTTAAAAAACTTAAAAGACAGCATCAGAAATGAAAGCCTATGTAAACCACAATGTATATACAAACAAATGCTTACCACAGAAATAATCTTTGCTTCAACTATCATATTCAAAGCAATCTTCAGACATGACAACTGTATGTTTCTGCCAAAACATCATAGCACATATGTTTTCTTCTATCTTCTTCTTACAGGTTATAGTTGACATCTTTCTAGTTTTCCTGTTGTTGTAATATATACTTGTGATATTGTACCTGCCTATTTACCTCTCAGGTCACCAGTGTGCTCTACAATATTTTGCTTGTTTCCTGGGCAAAAATATTTTGTTTGTCCTATGTTGTGAGGGATCTCATGAATTGTTATGTGTTCCATTCTGGTAAGAGAATTTCTACATGATATTTTGCACATGTTATTTGCTTTGTAGACTATTGAACTATTCCACACATGTTTATGATCAACTAAAGCACAACTATCAACCAATGCTTTGGGTTTCAAATGACAACATAATTACTATGTAACTCACCAACAACATCTACTCCAGCTGATTTTGTTGTAAAAAATTACCATCTCAAGCTTCTCCAAGTTTCTCTCTTTTATAGGTTTTCATCCAGTTAGAAACAATGAAGCTGAGTCACTCCCTTCCCCTAGGTTGTCCAACTGCAAATGCCAGACAAACCACCAAATGCTCCAAGATATTCATCAATAGTCACATTTAGTTGTTGTGTGAATTTTTTGACCTTTTGAAACAAAACTGTCAAACAACGGGTGTGGACAGCAGGCAGAGTATCTGTTGTTTTTCTTTCTTGGCAGATGGTTTTGTCAACAAACCTCAGGCAATTTTCAAGGAAAATATATTTCCTCAATGTCATTGTTACTCTATACATCTCAAGCTTACACTCATGAGGCTTTTATATCCATAAGTCTTGTACATTGTTACAATTACCATGAGAAAGCCCCGCTAAGTAAAGCAGATCTATGAATGGTTCCAGTTCAGCTAGTGAGGTGACAAAATGAATATATTTTTTGAGTGTAGCTATTGGTACAAACAGACATTTTACTTGTGTTTCATCATTTGTGTTTCACAATATCTTGTGAGATTTCATCTGATATAATTTCCAACTTTAGATGGCAATGCTGGTTTTCTGTTCTATGAACTTCAACCCTGATTTTCTCTAACGGATAAGCAATATACTATAATTGATATTTTAAATAGACATCAGGTGGGTGACCAGCACTTTGTGACTCATATCTTCCAAAAAGTATCCTTGGTCTTTCCATGTACCCTTGCTATGTCATTTCTTTCCCTTGGATCAACATTACCTAAGTGGCTGTACTCATAATCTTATTGGATCATCATGGCTTTGTTCCATCTTCTACTCACCTTGTAATTTGCGTCCACCTCATGATTTTCTTTTCTATAAAATTTCATTTGAATAATGGACTCCTGGGCAAACCACTTTCCAGGTCCCCTCATATTTCCCTCATGAGTTGTTTCTCTATCAATAAAATTTCCTACTCTTAAACATCTATTGTTTCTTAGAATTCATTCTTTGGTTTTGGGGAACATGAGCTCATTATGCTGGATGTCTAACAGATTGGAAGCTATAATTCTTGTGGTTTTTTTGGAGGACTTATGTCAGTTTTAAGGTTGGGTAGTTCCACTTGGTTGCTTGACTATTTTGTACTATTTCAACAAATCAAATATATACTAATGTTGCTTTTTTATCATCTGAAAGGAGGGATGGATCCTTATACCCTGTGTCCATATTGGTCATTTCTTGCTCCATTTCACCATCACAGGAAGCTTGGCTCCCATGATCAACATCATCCGTGTAGAGTCACCTGATAATTCACCTTCAACCTCCTCCAAAACTTGCAAATCTACTTTTTTATGTGCCATTGTACTGATTGAGCTACAGTACACTTTTAAGAAAAAAATACTTTTTCTTAAAAAAAAAATCCTAAATGCATACCCATTGCTGTGTTGGAGCTCCTATACACATTTTTTTTTATGTGTTTGGTACAGCGTCTTTAGGGTCTCACAGTGTAGATTGGACTTGTAGTGAGCCTTCTGTTTTCAGCCTCCCAAGCACTAGGATTATAGGCACACACCACCACGTCCAGTCTCAATTGCATCTCAGTGTGACCCGAGGGTGGGGCTAGCACAGCACACCAGGGATTGAACTCTAGCAACTACGCTCTGCCTAAGCAGGTGCTTTAGTCCACTCAGCTATCTGGCCAGCCCTCCTGTATACAACTTGCTGTTCATTCTCCAAGTGTATGAATACACAGATGGGTTCATGTTATTCCCATGCCCAACTACTGTGAGCCACATCCACATTCCTTTATGGTAGAGGACATGTTTATTTAACAGAAGAATGGTGTGGGTGTATTTTTTCTCCCCTATAATGCTTAAACATACTTAAAAATTGTCAGCTGGAACATTATGCAGGGAAAAAAATTCATGGTTTTATATTTTTGCACAGGTGCACACTTCTTTTCAGTCATCATGCCAAGTGGTTAAACATAAAGATCATCTCCTGTATTCCCCAGGCACAGCTACTGAGATGAACCACCAGCAATTATTAAGCTAAAATACAAATTTACAGTAGAAAAATATGGGAAGGGCTATTGTAACCCAATGTTATGATGTTGGGGCTTAATTGAAAACACAAACGTGAAAAGCTCAGCACTGGGAGCTTTGGAAAGGTTGTGGAAAACAGAGAGCAAATGATAGATCTACAGTCCACATACTTCATTGCATGCAATACACATAAGACGAAAACATGTCTGACTAGAAAAATTCTATCTTTCTGTTTTCTTTCTCTCTTGTCTTCCAAATGAATACTTACTATTTATCTGTTATGTGGGTTGTTTTCTTTCTTGGTATTTGCAAGTCAGAGCTTGAGCCAGAGAGGGAACTTACATGCCCAGAAGGAACCTGTTCCTTCTCTTCAGATTCAGCCACACAGATGGCTTGCATTGCCATGCTTTTCTTTCTGTGGCATGAAGAATAACAAAATCAGATTCTGAGCGCATCTCAGGAAAAGTTCTGACTTCAATCTTAGGCCAGGAACCTTAGAGGAAAATAGAGTGAATGCTTTGCTTTGGGCTACCAGGACCTGCACCTCCCTCCTGTGCAGTGCTTGGTCTGGGGAATTTCTTGTATGGTTCATTTATGTTTTCCGTGCATCTCTCAGGACATAGTTAAGCAAGGATGAGTGCCTGTGATTTTCTGTGAGAGGCACAACCACTAGATGTGACATAGGTCTGCCAAACTTCTTGCCGTCAGTGTACAACCCTCCCAGGATTGCCAAGTAGCTGCCGGAGACCCTCTTCTGTCCTTATTTTGCCATTCGTGACTTCCTTTCCTATTCTGCTCGCAGATACCATGCGTCAGGTCCAAGGGGGTTGGAGTGGGGGGTTAGGACTCCTTGTTCATATCTAAAGGAGGGCAGATGGAATCTGTAGGTCCAGTTTTGTGTCCTACAACAGGAGCCCAACTCTTGCCTACTAGGGCAGGAAACCAGTGAGGTCTGATGAATCCACCTTGCTGAAGGATAGACAGGTAAGAAATACCTTCAGAGTGTTTTTTGGGGAAAGGAGAAGAATAAGAGCCAAATTCATTCTCGGAAAGGACTAAGCCACTCGAGGCTGCAGAGTTGGGTTGAATGCAATCTTTAGCACAAAGCCAGATTGTGCAGGGAAGCATTTCACCAAAT
This sequence comes from Myocastor coypus, assembly GCA_004027025.1. Classification (NCBI taxonomy): domain Eukaryota; kingdom Metazoa; phylum Chordata; class Mammalia; order Rodentia; family Myocastoridae; genus Myocastor; species Myocastor coypus. Next base: position 15,101 of record PVJA010000776.1, read on the forward strand.
ATTTGTTTCCAAAGCTAATAAAACAGAATTCTGTTTTGAAAGGATGAAGGAAGTATGAGAATCCAAACAGGGCTGAAAACAGGGGATCCATCTTCCACACTGGACTGGGCCACTGGTGCCTAGTAGAAGTCCTGAAATGCTTCTGAATAATTGGAACAAGTGAAATAATGTACAGAAATATTTTTGAGATCTATAAAATGCCATCATTGATTAAAGATTTTTTGCAGTAAGGTGACTGACCTTTTCTTTTGACTTTGTAGAGAATGTAGGTGGGGAGAGGGTAGAGGTACTATTATGAGCTGAAACATGTTTTTGAAACATGGACCTTGTTTAATTCTTATAAACCTTATATAAAGTAGAAGTTTTATTCTCTCATTTATCAGATTCTGAAAATTCATTTAGGTTTTTATATATTCCAGAAACAGACTAGATTTGGTACTAAAGTAAAGAAAGCATTACTGGGTCTGAGGAGCTCCAGTTTAAAAAAAATGGAGAGAAAGCATTATAGACAAATCTTCTAATCTGTTTATTCTTTTCTTCATTCATTCAATAAATTTGTACTGAGTGCTTGCCTCCAAGACTTTTTACAAATGAGAGCATTGGGATTAGACAGGCAAGTATTTAATAGTTGAATCATATTGAGCAAATTATTATATCTCTTTGGACTTGGGTTTCTTGTGTGTGACATTGCCTTTGCTGGCTTCCTGAGAGGATTCCATGAGGATCTTCCAAAACAGCAGGTCCAGTACAGCCCAACTTGAGTTTGCCTTTACTATGTAGATAGGGAGTTCTCATCTGGATAGTGATGATCTTAGAGGGATATTTTGAAAATAAAGTCAGCACTTTCATTTTCACAAAAATTACAAATAGCTCCACAATTTGGAGAAGAAGAACAAAGATAACTTGGATCCCACTGGATACAATACCCCCACACAGAAAGGCACAAAGATCGTCTGCTACTCTCTGGACTTTAAAATGTCCCAACAGGCTAGGATGTAAAAATTTATATCACTAATACTTCAGTATTATACAAGGAAAAGATGTAGGTGCTATGTGAAACCTCAGTAGTTTAGCAGATGTTTCCAAGGAGAAAGAGACTTAAATGGAAGGAAAATATTGACCAGTGTTTGATCAATTTTTTTTTGTAAACTTCAATGTTTCCAGCCTCTTAGGAAGCTGAAGTATGTTTCCATCCAACAATGAAGTTACTGCAAGAGTGGTTGTCAAATAAATATAAATGAGCAGATTCAATATTCTCTAATCTGAAAACTAACTTGTATTAAATTAGTAGAAATATATGAAATTCAGACATCTTAATAAATGACATAAATCAAGATTTCAAAAATGTTTACAATTAATTTAAATTTTTTTCTAGGCTAGTGATAAGAAACAAAACAAGTTCCAGAAATTACATACTAAAATGGTTTATTTTGAAGTATCATGCTAGGTCCTGGCAGGATGGCTCAGTGGTCTAAAGTGCCTGCTTAGGAAAGCTTAGGCAGCTGCAGGGACCGTGATTCGATCCCCAGTACCACATGCTGCGCCAACCCTGCCCTTGGGGCGGGCTGAGACGGCCATAAAAATAAATAAATAAACAAACAAAAGTTCTGAAACAAGGAAAAAAAAAAATCTAAAAAAAAAAGTACCATGCTATTTTCCATTTTTACTATGATAGTGTTTCAGTTGATCACATAACTTCAGAAAATCTCTAGCATTATTATTATTTTTCTTTTCTAATCTAATAGTTATTATTTTGTCTTTTCTAGTCCTATGCAATGTCTTGCTCCCTCTCAAAAAGCACAGATTCCGAGACACTCAAAACTGAATATATGCCTTGGTGTATATTCACATTTATGTCACAAGGGTTTTGTTTGTTTTTGTGGGACTGGGGTTCGAACTCATGTCCTTGCACTTGCCAAGCAGGCACTTGTGCCATGGAGCTATTTCCCCAGCCCTGTCGTGAGTTTTTTTTTTTTTTTTTTCTGGCGTCCTTCTTTATTTCCTGGGCCTGTGTCATCCCACAGGGAATTATCTTAATAATACAGGTCATGAACAAATAAGGCACATTTGTTTGTGGAAAATGTCACATCTCTTTTGTCTTAGCATGTTAAGCAAATTTTGATGAAGGTTATATTCTTTTTCCTTAAGACATATAAGTAAGTCTGGTTATAGAGACGTTAATACTGATTTTTATTCAAAGATCCACTTTTCCCTTGTCCTTTTATTATCCTATGCTTCTTATGCCCTATATCTATGAAACCTAAAGACTTCATTACTCTTTAATGCAAATGTATAATTATAAATAGGGACTAACAGCTGACATGCTTCACCATGTTTTTTAATGTAGCCACAATGGGACACTACATATGAAAAATGCATTATTAAAAATACCATATTATTTGCTTTGCAGTAATATAGTAAGGCTGGGTAACTTACAAAAAGAAAGGTTAATTTAGCTCACATAGAATGCTGGAGGCTCTGCCACTTCATGGCAGATGTTATCATGGTGGGGAAGTGGATGAGAGGAGGTCACATGGAGAATGAGGAAACCAGATACTAAGGAGGGCACCAACTTCCTATGATGAGAAGAACTGGGGTCCCAATATTAGAGACAATTAAGGCTGAAATACTATAGGCAGTTGGATAGGGCTAGGCCTTCAAGGGTGTCAGTGTAAGAGATGAAAATTCATTACAACTGTGGCTGGAGGAGCATTCGTTGAAATCCAGGCCTCATGATAAAGATGGAAAGACCAGACCTCCAGGCCTCCTGGAGAGATGAGCAATACACTATAATTGGTATCATTTGGTCCAATAAGGTCTAGAAAGACATCAGTCAGTCATCTAGGTGAATGACCAGGACCTCTTCACACATTCCTCGCAAACAATGTCCTGATTCTTTCTATGTACACTTGTTATGTGACCTGCTTCCCCACTGGGTCAACATTACCTAAGTGGCTATAGGTGTAATCTTATCGGTGAATTACAGCTTTGTCCCACCTTGTACTCATCTCATGATTTTGCATCCAGCCTATGATTTTGTTCTACAAAACTCCCTGTGGAGAGAGGGGCCCATAGCAACACAGTCAGATCCCCTCCTGTTTCTCTCAGGCACTATCTCTTCCTCAATAAAACTTCCTGATTTTTTTTTTTTTTGGTCTTTGAGACAAGGTTTCACTATGCTGTTCAGACTGGTTTTGAACTCACTCTGTAGCCCAGGTTGGCCTCGACTTTACAGTGATCCTCTTACTTCAGCCTCCCATGTGCTGTGATTATGGCATGTGCCACCAGCTTGGCCCAAAATTTCCTACTCTTAACTTTTATTGCTTCTTATAATTCATTCTTAGATTTTGGGGAACATGAATTCAGCATATATCTAGCAGGTTGGAGGCTTTAACGTTTACCTTATCTCAGTGGAGGTCCTCTGTCACAATGAGAGCTAGTGAAGGGGTGCAAGAATGACCAAATCCCCTTGCAGTAGGTGCTACCTCTTAAAGGTTCTTTTATGTCCCAACATCACTGCGCAGAGCACCAAACTTCCCACATGTGAGACTTTGAGTGGTGCATGCAAATAATAGTACACAGTGTGAATTATTTTCCTTTACACCATTTGAGGAAGAATATATATGACAAATAGAATGTGTTTTATGACAAAAGGATTGTATTTTAATAAAAAATGTAGCTTCTACCCAAGATATCTTCCAGGAAGCCCAGGTTAGTCATACAAGATATGCATTTTTTGGATTTCACTTTCAAATATTGATTATAGAGATCAGGGTACTGTATGTGAGAGGGTTGAGAGATACAGGTCTGATTAAGTCCTACTCTTTGTGGTGTCCCATGTGGCAGAAGTCACACACTGTGGCCACAGCATCCTCTTAATAACATGTCTCTCCTTGTTTGCCTTTCCCATCCTCTCCTGCTTCAGTCCATCCACTATTGCAGAGTGACAGGCTCCTTGCCTCTCTCCCTGATATAAGTGACCAGGGAAGACCCTTCAGCAAAGCAACACAGACACTTGATGTTTGAGCAGGCAGGTTCAGCCACCTTCCCCACCTCTGTGCTTTTGGGAAGCTCAGTGGTCAGAGGAGTCCTCACAGCTTTCACTCCAGGCCTCTACTTCATTACTGTGGTGATGTGGTGCATAGGGTCTCGGGATGGCGGAGGCAGGGGCATGATTTCCCCGGTGCTCACATATGTTGGTGTTTGGGGTACACTGCCCAACATCTGCACATCTTGCCTGTGCTGTACAGAGGTGATTTAGAGCATAGCATTTAGAATGAGTCAGCTGTGGCGTAAGGCTTCCCTCTGCCACATTCTGTGTGACCACAGGCAAGTCACCCAACCACTCTGTACCTCTGCTCCACCCTATGTGAAGAGGGAGAATAACGGCCCCAGCCCTCAGGATTTCTATAGTGCTTTCATGAGTTAGCCCACACCCACAGTGAAAGCATGGCACAATGGCTAGAAACACATCTTAGATTTTCTTAAGATCATTTCACTTTAAAATTTTTAAAGTTTAGCTTTGCCCTAAGAAATATTTCTCTCGGGCCCGGTGGAATGGCTCAGTGGTCTAAAGCGCTTGCTTGGGAAAGCTTGGGCAACTTCTAGGACTGCGGTTGGATCCCCGGCACCACATGCTGCGCCAGCCCTGCCCTCGGAGCGGGCTGAGCCAGCCATAAAAATGAGTGAATAAACAAACAAAGGTTCTGAAACAAGAAAAAAAAAATTTTTTTAAAAAAGAAATATTTCTCTTTATCCACAGATTGGATGCATTGGTCACATTTTTTTATTTTTTATTTTTTTATTTTTAAAGAATCCATGTTCCAATACACATATTACTCTTAAAAAAAAAAAAAAAATACTATCGACCTGCTTGTCACATGTTGGGAGGACACATAAGTTGGTCTCTTTCATCCCCAAAAGGAAGTTCTGTTCTGGAGTCCTCAGCAGCCAAGACTTGGGGGAAAGCAGGCATGGTGGAGTAGTTCTTGACTATTATTAGGCAACAAAGTAGACAGCTGAGGAACTTGAGTCTTCGGACTTGTCCAAGGTGCTGCTGGAATGCCTCACCAGGGCCCACAGGCCACCAGCCCAGACAGGGATCGCCTCAGTGTTTACCACACTGCACCCAGGCACGGATGGTGCCTCTGCAGGAGGGCTATGGTTCCATTTTTGCTGCAGCCATGCGTTTTGAAGCTATTTGGTTTCTTTCACACCCGCCCCTGGTGGGGGTGGCTGTGAGAATCACGCTTTGGCATATAATTAAAATTTCAAGTGAGTGAGGAATGAGGAGGGCTGCTTCTTCTGCTGAGGAGATGTGCTAATTGGCTTGAAGTGAGGCTGCGGTTGTGCGCCCGGGAAAAAGGTCTGAGAAGGCAGCAGCCATTGTGGCCTGCTCTTCCACCCCATGCCCTCTGCTTTCCACCCCTGGGCTGCAGTCTGACCCCCTACCCAGCTTATGCAAGGTCCTGTCCAAAATGAACAGGGCTCTACCTATGCTGATGGAAGCAGAAGTGGTATATGCCCAGTCCAGATGCAGAAATGTTACAAAGGAACTTGTTAGGAAAGCGATTTATTGGTCCTACGCCTACCCCATGAACTCAGAAACTCTACGTGGTATCCAGAGATCCGTAAGGCTCAAGGCTGAGGGCCACAGCCCTACATAAGCTCTAGCCTCAGCAGCAGGTCATGCAAGGCCCTGGAGTCTGAGACTGACTCTGTGGAGGCAATATCTCTACTTGAATTCAACCAGACTTGGGGGACAGGTTTCTACTTGGACACTTGCCTTGTGTTCTCAGGTAGCTCCCTATATCTCATCATAGCTTGTCTTCTGTTGGTTCAATAAAGCACATTGTGTTTGGACTTCAAATGGGATGGCTGTGTACTGCAAAATGCCATTAAGTACCTGGCACTGAACAATTCTAAAACAGTGCAATGACTATTTATTAAGCAACTACTATAAGCTGTTATAATAATGAATTTCTTTTTGCTATAAGGAATATTTACAACAATTTAGGGGTTTGCACACTTAAAGCAAGCTCTTTACCACTGAGTAACATCCCTGGCTTATGTTTTCAACTTTTATTAGGATTTAACCTGATCATAAATTGAAGATCATCTATACAGACCATAAGTGAAAACCACAGTACATAGGAACATGGCCCAGACTGTTAGAAGCGCATGAGATTAGCAAAGAAAAGAATAGAAAAGAGCCAGGTAGGAGATCAGGAGCAGCAGGTAAGCAAGTGTGGCTGTACGGTTTTGCTACTGAGTAGAACCATTCCTAGGCCAGGGAAACATTTAACTGAGGACCTGAAGAGCAGGAAACATTAACTAGCAGAAACTAGGGGAAGAGGGCATCGAATTGGGCAGCAAGGGCAGAGCAAAAGGTCTCAGAGGCTGGCACAGGGTCAGGGGCAGCACAGAGCAAGCAAGGAGAATGTGGGCAGGGTAGGTTCAAAGTGAACTGTGCTGTGTCTTACAGGCCTTGTGCCCCTACTTATGCCCAAGGCTTTTCCCCTGAATGTTGTGGAATACTTGGGAGTTTTGAGCAGATAAGTGACACTGTTCAGACTGCCAGTACAGAAAACTCTTCATGGGTGCTGTCCTGAGTGAAGGCTGAGTGGTAGGAGGAACGCCAGACCCTTTAGGAGCTGCTGCAGAATCCAGGCTAGAGGAGGTGGCAGCTTGACCCAAGGTGAGGAGTCATATAGCATGGTGTCACTGTAGAGGCAGCAGGAATCTCTGGCAGAACGGTAGAGCCCTGTCCACTTTGGATAGGACCACCAGCTCTTCCCTGGAATGTGAAGCAGAGCAGGAAGGAAGGGCTGCCTCAAGGTTCAGCTGAGCTGGTGGAAGAAGGCAATGACACACACAGAGACAGCGATGCTTGAGGTCAGGACAGCATTTTCAGGGAAGATTCAAGTTAGGTTTAGAGATACTAAGTTTGTCTACTGACCAGGAGGTGTGGCTGGGGACTGGCGAGGAGGAAAGTGCCCCAAACAAGTAAAATTGGGAGTGGCCAGAAGTTGGCAGGGACCTTAAAAGCTTTGAACTGGCTGTGCTCCAAAGGAGAGTGTGTTGATGGGAATCAAACTGATGAAGGACTGAGTCCTGGGGCATAAGGACAGCCCGAGGGGAATAACACAGATAGATCTTTAGTGGCTGCAGACAGAGGTGCAGGAAAGACCAGGAGAGTGGTGTGTGGAGCCAGGGCAATGGCCCCAGGAGGCAGAGCTGAGGCAAGGAAGAGGGTGTGTGGGTGAATGGACGGCAGTCTTTGGTCTCCACCCCTAGTGTGCCACCCACAGTCCTGGCACAGGGCACACAGGCTCAGTAAAAACACTGGGCTTGTGCTGCAAAGGCAGCACATTTAGTAAAATCAGGGTGGTGCCTGGGTATGTGTATTTTTAGGAACTCTTTATGTGATTTTACTAAGCAATGCCACTAGCCTAGAATCTTCTCAGCCTGGTGAATTCTTGCTCCTCTGTGAAAGCCCTGTTCAGTGGGGAGAACTTCTCCAGGTATTTCTGGAGGAAAGCCAAAGTGCAGTGTGTGAGCGTTGAGGGTGGGTGTCCTCGGGAACATGAGACACAGTGGATATACTCTCTACTCCTCACTTGCCAGGGTGCTCAGAAATTGGCTAAGAATTGCTGGGTGGAGAAATGAAGGTGTCTAGCAATCTCTGCAGGCTAATCTGATTCTGCAGGGACTTGTGCCTTTCATGGTCTTTTACTAAGCTATTTTGCAACTCTATGAGTTGTAGAAAACTGGCAGTGTGGCAAATGATCCTTGTCCGTTGGGATGCAAATGAATACTACCCTGGAGAGCCATTGATTTTTGCTTTGTCGTGAGCCAGATCTGCATTCGCTCACAAATTCATTTCAGCATGCACGATTGCTTATTCAGCTGCCTGCTTCTTGGATTCTCCTTTGACCCTCTGGCCACTCTCTTCATTACAAATGAAGTAAATACTATCTTGGACATGTGTTCATTTTGTATTTCTATGACAGCTCTGACCTTACCTTTTAAAACGATGCTTTTTTTTTTTTTTTTGTGGGACTGGGGTTTTGAACTCACAACCTTGTACTTGCCAGACAGGCACTTGTGCCACGGAGCTGTCACCCCAGCCCCCTAAAACGATGCTTTAATAGTTTCTCACTCTGAAAATGATTTGTAATATAGTCTGTAATGAGTAAGGAAGGGAGTTGGAGCAGACAGAAAAGAAACTCAGAGAATGCTTACTTTGCAATGAATAAGATACTGTCCAACCTAGTTTAGTTAAAGGCAACTTTGCTAGAAATAATCAAAGATTTTTTAAAAAAAGGAATTCAAGGATGAGCAGAATGTCCAGGGCTCAATTAAACTAGAAAGAGGGTTGGAGATTCCATATGGCTGTGTACAGTTAGGATCTGAGATGTCCCCAAGGCCCAGATGTTAAGGACTTGGTCTCCAGCAAAGACATCACTGATAGGGGCGTGGCCTCATGGCCGGAAGTCAGCTCATCGGCAGTGTACCCCAGAGCAGAGCAGATTGTGGACCTGCCTTTCTTTCTTTTGATCCTCTGTCCCAGTGTGAACAGTTTGACTCTATCCCACGCTCTCCAGTAGCCTGTGCCACTGCCTCAGGCCCAAGAACAATTGAGCCAATCAACCATGAACTAAAACCTCCAAAATTATAAGCCAAAGTAAAATTTTTCTCTTTTTAAGTTGTCTTAGGTGTTTTATAGTGAAGGAAAGCTGGCTAATATCAGCTTCATGTAAAAAAAAAAAAAAAAAATAAATAAATAAAGCCAAAATTTCTTTCTCTCATACAAGAAAATCACAAAAGTCAGACTCTCGGGGTCGGCTTCACAGTATCGTAAAGCACTAAGCCTCCTATTTTTCTGTTCTGTCATCCTCAACACTCTTTGTGTTTCAAGCCTATTCAAAACTAATATTGTTGCTGAAGCAGAAGCCACTACTTCTGCTTTCCAGGCATCAGGAAAGAAATGCTCCCAGGTAATTCCATATAGCGCTCTTATAGGCTGGGACTTAGTCACATGACCACACCAAGCCACTGGGCAATGAGATTAACGATAGCAAAATTAGACACTCAACCTGTGGTTTGAAGCAGCCGTCCTTTAGTTAGCCTTGCCAAAAAATGTGGCACTTCTAAAAAGCATGATTAAACATTTAAATATTATGGGATGAGATTTTTAGAAGCTAGACTTTTGGCTTTTCTCCAAAGCTCTGAGTGTGTGATAACACAGGGCTCATGTTCTCCATGCAGTCACTGGCTGGGACTGAGCAGGCGGTCCTGAGATGGGGTCTGTTTCACTCCTTTTGGCTGTGGGCAGAAATCTATGGCTGTCTAATAATTAGAAACTACCCATCAGAAACCTGTGATGATGCTAAATCATGTGCTGTTGCTCTTGGTGACAGGTTTAGAGTCTTTTTGTCTTGGAATTCCCTCTGGGTAGTTGTTTCTCCCTTTGGCATTACAGTTTGGCCTGTGGCAGCAGCCCAGGTGTCAGAGCAGGTGCACAGGTTTCCCTTGAGTGGCGGCTATTCTTCTCTAACTAAGTGCCTGGAGTGCTAGGTTAAGAAAGCAGTGGTAAACAGGGCTGGTGACCACATTTGCCACTGGAGCCATAAATGAGTGCAGGTGTGTGTGCCCTGTCCTTGCAGATGTGAATTAATCTTTGGTGTTATCTGTTACAAATTGATAAAAGGGCTCTATAGTGAGTTCCCAAAGTTATAGTGAGTTCCCAAAGTTGGTTTCCAAATTGTCCCCTCTGGCCTCAGGCCCACCTCGGACAGAGGGAATTCAAACTTCTATTTAGGGTGGGCTATGCTGTCCTGGGTCTGCTGCTCCTACCTGCTGAGAGCTAATTAAAGGCAGGGCTATGTCAGACTTTGCTTCTGTCTTGGAACTTGACATGTGACCTGAACAGTACACATATTCAAAGAATGTTTGTTGAATGAATTAGCAAATGTCACCTTTCTGGGGACATGAGGGAGCTGAGAAGCTGAAGTAGAGGATAAAATTCTAAGAGTGATCCCTCTCTTCTCTTTTTCTCCTCCTTTCTTTCTCCTCATCTCCTACAGAATTTCCAAGCCAAAGAGACTTTGAGCTTAGCCCTTGCAGGAGAGACTTCTGCTGCACAGGACTGACTTGGGTCATCTGGCCCCCAGGGCATGAGGCAGCGATCTCCCAGTCTGCCCTCTCTTCAGCAGGCTGTGTAGCCCCAGCTGAGACCGCTCTGGAGTCAATTAGAGGCACTGTTTACATGCAAGTCTGTTTTTCTCTGAACTTCCTGCAAATTGGACTGAATGTGCTAAATACATAATGAATCTGCTAAACTCTTTAATGCACTTGCAGTACTTATTGATTTCCTCGTTGATTACATATAATTTGCTGCACTGATTTGGCTGTGTGACTTGAAAGGCATTTTGGGAAAAAAAAAAAAAAAAAAAAAAAAAAAACTGGGTAATTTGTCACTCAACTCACCCTGGACTTTAAAATGAATGCAGAAAGACACATTTAAAAAAGTTTCAGGATTGTGATCCGGATTGTTTAGGATGGATGGCGCCACATTCAATGAATGAAATTTTCACTGAGTTCCAATTATGTGATGGACCCTGTGGAAGCTTTTGGAGCTTCGCTGAGGAGTAGAACTGCATTTCTGACCTGGCAATGCTCCAGAGTCAGAGTGAAAGGGAACAGCAGTGGACAGACACGACCGCGAGGGCTTACAAGTCAACGTGAGAGCACAGAGGATGAGCTGATAAGTTCATTTGTAGAGGTCACATCTTGGTCTTCCTGTGAGATGTCACCATTGCGTTCCACAGAGTCCAACTCGTGTCCCCTCTTCTTTCACCTCAGGCAGGTACAGTGGACCAGAGCCTCCACTTAGGTTGGAGACATGAGGAGACATAAACGCACTCCTCTGGGAGTGCGTCTTCAGGTAGAACAGAATCTTGGAACTGGCCGTATGCGGGACTACTCCTAGCAAACCAGGTTTAGTGATGTCTGTTGCTTTTACTTTCACAAATTCCTCGCTTTTCTTTGATGGCTACACCCTCATTTTTACAAGAACTGTCCTCTCCCTTTCCTTATGCCATGTGGTCATGCAGTAATGAAGCGCACCCCATCCCTCTCTCCTCGACCCTTACTACCTAAGGAATGTTTATAGGCCATGATATTGCATCGAGGACAAGGAAGTTGGAGCTGTGGCTGTCCTTGATTTTCAGACCTCACCCAGGTTTTTTCCTCTGGAACACGAGGAAGGAGTCTCAGCCAAGAGTCTGTTTCAGCATTGTTCAACTAAACCCTTCAGATCATGAGATATCAGAAATAAAGGGATTTATGGAGATGTTACCAAGGCCAGCCAGACATGGATCAGGTCCTGGGATACATTTATACGATTTCAAGCAGCAGAGCCACATGACAATTGGAAAATTATCTATTGGCCCTAGGGGTATTTTTTATAACTAGAACTTGGAAAAGAAAGGTTTGTTCATATCAGTCCTACATTAGCTAAAGATAAGAAGGGTGGGATGATATAAGGGAAGGCGTGGGCATAGGAAGGTAGTTGGTGTGGAGAAGTTCTTGTGGCTTCTAGATTGGTTAGATTATAAGAAGAATGTAGGGGGCCATGACGGGATTTGAATTATGATCTTGACATGCACTCACAATGTGAAATGGTCATCAGTGCCCCCCAAATCTCAGCTGTTAGCTGACTAACGGCCTCTGTTTGTCCTCCCTTCCATCCTCTGGCCCTTATGATTCAGTGCAGGACATCTCGGAATTTTTCTTTGATCTGGATCTGTCACCTGCGCAGGAGCCAAGGCTGGTTTCTGTTCCTCATAGTCCAAAGCCACTGTGCCATGTTAGGTGGGAAGGAGCTTTCTTTTTATTTCCCCCAGGCAAGTCAATGACCCCACAGCCATCTTTTTATGAAGGCCATGCCCCGTGATTCCCATATTCACCCTCTAAACACATAAACATTTCCAGCTCCAAACCCTAAAGCACCTCTTTCTTGAAGACCTGCACTCTATTTCCTCTGTATATTTGTCACTTTCCTGTTACTGGGACAAAACATCTGATAGCCACATTTAAGTTTAGTTCAGCTTACATTTTTAGAGGGTTTAGTCCATTGTTGGTAGTCCAAGGCAGAAGCACCATGACAAAAAGGCAGGGTAGAGAAATGCTGCTCATCCCAGGTTGTCCAGGGAGCAGAGAGAGAAAGGGAAGAGCTAGGAACACAAACACAGTGCTCCAGGCCACAGGCCCAGCAACCCTCACACCAGGCCTGGGCTCCTAACAGCACATTTATTTCTGGAACTCAGCAATGGATGCATATAAGGTCTCTGGGGTTCAATCACCTTCTAGGCACGTGAGTCTTGGGCAGGACATTTTAGATCTGAAGCATAACCAATATATGTTTAACTCTGCCTAATACAACCTTGCTGGGCCTCTCACTTATGGATCCTGAGATTTTCTTTGTAACAAGGATCAGGAACATGCTCAGTGGGCTAATTGGAAGTTCCCAGGTCCAAATTAGTACGTACTGAGCCCTGAATTGGTACATCACCTGTCCTGCTCACATGGCCATGGTCATGACCAATGCACAGAAGGATCACCCAGTGTGGTGGATTGTCAACTGGTGGTCAACTTGTTACACCCAGCTGAACTGCACTAGTGTGGTGCTGGGTGTGGGAGCCCACCTGAGGACTGTTGCCTGCAGCAAAGGAGGCAGAACTGGAGAAGCTGTTTGGAGAGGCTGTTGGAAAAGCCGTTGAAAGCTGCTGGTTCTCCTGGGATATTCTGCTGGGTGACCTTGTCATGCTGGCTTTTCCTGATGAACTTGGCTGTTCTAGTTGAAGGAGAAGCTCAGGACCTTCATGGTCTCTGAGAATGGCTGTGGTTCTGTTTGGGGAAGCTCTGGTCCTTACCTTGAACATTACTTCCTGACTCTGGAGAGGAAGACGGTGCCCAGCTCAGGGTCCTGGAGAAGCTTGCCATTCTGGCTTTCCTCATGGGAACTGAGCTTTCCTCATCATTAGTGAAGCTTGAGTCTTCACTGTCACTGAGGATGGCTATGATTCTTTTTGGGTGAGCTCTGGTTCTTACTTTGAGCATTGCTTCTTGGCTCCAGTTCAGATCATCCACCCTGCACGTACAGATCCTTAATCCCACTGGCATAGAATTTTTAGCTTCCCCATTGACCTCTAGGCCTTCTCAGCACAGATCTGTGAAGCAAGCCTGCATGAGACATTGTCATGGGCTCTTGGCCTCTGGTTGGAGTTGTGGAAGGCATTGCCTTGAGCTCCAGGTTTTCAGCCAGATTCATGCAGGACACTGCTGTGGGATCCAGGCCCTCAGCTGGAGCCTTTGGTCTATAGTGTGTCGACAGATTCCCTGTATTCTTTGTATATGATTCTTTGGGTGATTTGTTATAAAATAATCCTATAAAATGTGTGTCCTGGGCCAGCCAGATAGCTCAGAATGAGTTAAAGTGCATGCTTAAGCACACACAGGGGCCAGCATTCAATCCCAGGCCTGCCATGCTGGCCCCACCCCTGGGGCACACTGAGATGATAAATGAGACTGGGTGTGATGGTATGCCCCTGTAATCCCAGTGCTTGGGAGGCTGAAAAGCAGGAAGGATCACTACAAGTCAGTCTATGTAGTAGTGAGACCCTATAGACCCTGCACTAAACACATTAAAAAAAAAAAAAAGAAAAAGAAAAAAGAAAAAAAAAGATGTATGTCCTGTGTTGATTGTTCTCCTTGCAAAACCCCAAACTATGATACCCAGGAAGTCTGATAAAAGGGCAGTGGTTGTTGGAGAATGAATTTCGTTCTTCTGGAGTGTAGGTTAAATCTGTGAATTTGTGTTTTAACAATCACCTCCCCATGATTCTCACCGGTGGTTGTAAACCCCAGGCCATAGGAATTATAGCTGAAATAAGCCGTACCTGAGATGCCTTGGCTACTTCTGTGGCCTCCCTCGAAGACCCTGATCCTGCCTGTGATGCCTTCCCTTGATGAAGACTCAGGTCTTTGGGCCTCTAAGCCTTAGCTCATTCCTCTTGGTGGCGTAGCAAGAGAATGCTGTTGGACACAGAGGATATGACACATAGAATAGCTTCTAAGAGGGAAATTGCTAGTTGTAGCTGAAGGGCAAGTGATACGAAACAACTGGAATGTTAGATTAGAGGGATATGTGAAAAGCTTGAAAACTAAAATTGTAGTTGAAGCTAAAGCAGGGAGGCCTTGTATATTAGATCATGGGATTTGAAAGTCATGTATTATCTGATCCTGGGAACATGTGAAAAATGTTTTAGCAGAGAACATCTTACCTAAAACAGCATATGGGCATGATGCAGTTCAATGACATTCTGCAGAACCTCAAGCACAGCAAGCAGACCAAGGAGCTGTGGCAGTGGGTCTTGCTCGAGATGACCACCTTCTCCCCCTGAGCCTTGTCTCCCTAGGGCCCTGTACAGGGACAAAGGCCTGTGGCTATGGGGGCCCTGCACATGGAGGGAGTGAGTGTTGGCTGGACAGATCATCCCCATTCAGTTCCCTCAGAGTCCAGACTGGCAGCTGCTCTGTAGCTTGGGGCCAAGATGCCTCAGACCCTGGAAGCCTAGGGCTGGAGGAGCCAGCCCTGTCTGGGAGAGGACATTGGGTGGCCACTGGTATTTATTTGGCATTTATAAATATATAAACTCTTATTTTACTCTAAAAAAAAAAAAGCATAGATATGGAATTACGCCATTTGGCATGACTTGATGAAGGGTACAGCTTTTGTTCTCTCTCCTTCTCTGCATCGCTAGTGTTGATTTCATTACCCAAGCTCATGTCACAAGACAGCTGCAGAAGCTGCAGCTCCTCCATTTCCCTTCCTATTTTCTCTAGGTGGGAAGAGTCTGTGAATTTCTTGAATTTGCAGAAAGCTTTAAAGGGCATCAAAATTGCTCTGCTTAGGTCAGGTTCCTATCTCAGTCAAGATGACCAAGAGAATGTGAAATTCAATTGGTCAACCTTGGGTAACATGTTCATGGAAACAGAGATGAATTCAACTCTATAGGGAAAAAGGATGAGCAGTCCCTTACAAGGGGATTGGATAGATCAGTTTAGAATTATTGGTTCATTTTCTAGCAACCTTCTCTGCTCTGACATGTGTATACTTATAGAAGGTCCTTGGTAGCAGGGCTTAGTTGATCAGAAAGTGAGGGTGCAAATCAGGGCCATGGAGTAGCAGAGGAGGAATGCTTTGTTTAAAAAAATGTATTTAGTCTACAGTCTACAGGATCTCACTACCCAGATCAGACTCTGGTGATCCTCTTTTTTTCAGCCTCCCAAGTGCTGGGATTACAGGTGGGTGTCACCACACCCAGTCTCAATCACTGACCTTCTCAGTATATCTGGGGGTGGGACCAGCATGGCACACCTAATGATCAGACCCTGGTCCTTGTGCCTGCCTAAGTTGGCAGTTTTGTTTGCTGAGCTATCTGGCTGGCCCAGAGGAATGCTTTGGAGACAGACCAGAAAGCTCAACACTTTGAGGGTCAGCCCTTTCACAGAGGGTGAATTGTGGGAAATGCCTTCAGAAATGTGAAGGAGGAAAGTGCCTTTGAACTGAGGCAAGGGAAGACGATGAGGAGAGAGCAGGGTATTTGGAGGCTGGTAGTCAGTGAGGAAGAGCACATAAAGCCTGATTCTAACATTCCTACATGATCTACCCATTGTGGAAAGAAGCCGTGGAAAGGAGTCATTGTGGAGTGGCCTCCTTTCTTTTCCCTTCTTGCCTCAGTTTCCCTTTGACCCTCCTGTGCCAGAAAGCTCATAGCTTTGCTTTCCTTACGGATAGCAAAAATACACATACTTTTTAAAAGCTCAGTTTCCTACTTTTTCTTTTTTTAAATTGCATTGCTTCAAAAATTTGGGAAAATTCTCTGGAAAAGTAGAAGGAAAAAAAAGCACCCATATTTCATTCCTGTCCTCTGAATATAGCTCGAATATAGCTTAATCATGGTGTTGAATTTCCTTTTACTGTATTTCTCTATGCATGGGGTTACTGCTGTTGTAATCGTCCTGTAATTTCAATTTTGTATCTTGCTCCCCTTTTGGTGATTACTGGCTCTTCCTAAATAGAATTTTAATGACCGTAAGATATTTCATCATGTGCCTGGAATTGATTTACTAAATTATTTTCTATTTTTGGACATAAGGTAGTTTCCAAGTTCTCACCAGGGGCTGATAACCCAGCAATGACAAATTTTCTGCAGAAACTTTGTATCTCTGATAACATCTTATTAGGACAAAGATTGGGACATGTTAGGTTCTTGACTGCCAGTGAGATGCTAAAATGAGTTTAGCATCATGTGATCTGCAAACATCTGCTTCCAGTGCTCAGCACATACATACATAGATGTGTTGCAGCAATTTCAGATTTTACCAGATATTACAGCAAAGTCAGATTCACCACCAGTGATACAGGAGCTCCCTGAGAGGTTCTCAGGAGAAGGGGAGAGATCTCTTTATTTTGTTAGCAGGCTCAGAGGAGTTTAATACTCTAAAATGTGAGCTCCAGTTCTAGATTGGAGAGCTTGTGGTGGGAAAGGGTGGGTTTAACAAAGGCAAGAACTTAAAAGTGACAGGTTTATAGCTTTGAACATCTAGTCAGCCTCAGAGGGTAGGGGAGTCAGGTGAGGGGGGATTGTGAAGTTGCTGGTAGAGGAAGTGAAGGAGAGAATTACAGGGCATGAGATAATGGGGTGGGGCAGGGCCGGGAAGCACCCAGTGCCAGTGCTGGAATGGGAGGAGGTGGGAGCGCAGCCCCATATAGAAATGGTTGTAGCAAAGTAAGAATGTGATTTTATCTGACAAGCAGGGTTCACAGCTGAGCCCTTAGAAAAGGTGCAGGGGTCCCAGGGTGGTTTATTTTTCTGTCCCAAATGTACTTTCAAGTACACACACATGCACGCGTGTTTAGCATTTGCCATGAGTCACTCCTGAGACTAGGAAGAGTCTTCGTAACTAGGGAAACTACTCTTTAACAATGTACCACCTCCAGATCGGGGTTAGAAGAATCCAGAGGCTTAAATAGGAACAGATTGGAGGTGGAGATGCCATTTATGTGTCCAATTCTGGCTCAGACTCTAAATTTCAGCTTTAATCTTGTGCTTCCCTCTTAAATAAGACGCAGTCCTGAGCCTGAAGCCATTTCTCCTGCCTCTGCAGCGAAGTCCCCTGGGGCCATTTCCCTTGGGCTCAGCTGCTCAAGTCCTTCCTACACTTTCTGGTCCAGCCAGGGAGCCTGGAGCAGATGCCTTCCCCCGGGCAGGATGCTCTGGAAACACCTCTCACACAGTGAAGAAAATATATGGGAGGTGCGGATAAACATTTAAAGTTCTCCCATTTGTTAAAAGTTTTATTTTGGCGGAAATTAGTATGCAATAGGAAAAGCACAGATCATTCAAATGTACAGCCTAGTGAATCACTCCAAAACGAACATCCACACAGCCACTGTCTAGAAAGACAAAGAAAAAATATGAAATGGCTTTGAGATTTCCATAAAATGAATCAAAAATATGAATCCCTTGTATCTGGACCTCTTTAGTATGTTGACTCTTTCCATCTTGTGTAGCATTTTCATTTCTGTATGTTATTGTATGTATGAATACAGCACAATGAATATAATGATCTTGCCAGGAGTCTGCAGACTGTGGCCCGTGGGCCAAATCCAGCCCAGTGCCTATTAGTTTTGTAAATAAAGTTTATTAGAACATAACTGTTGCTTTTCTTTTTATGCTCTATATGGCTGTTTTTACTCTGCAGTGACAGAACTGAGTTAAGGTTGGACATGGGACCACATAACCCAAGTACGCTAGGTCCACCCTGTCTATGAGTGCCTCATTCTCAGAGACTATCAACTACTAACTGAAGATATTCAAGGAAACAATTGCACTTTAGTGAACATGCGAAGATCTTTTCCTTCTTCCTTTACTCCATAGATAATATGCTATAACAACTATTTATGTAGCATCTACATTGTGTTGTATAAGTAACCCAAAGAGATTTATACTATTCAGGAGGATGTACATAGCTTATTATGCAAATACAGCACCATTTTATTTAAGGGCTTTAAATAACCACTGCTTTTGGTATTTGCAGGAGGTCTTGAACTCATCAATCCCATGGATACCAAGTGAAAACTATATACATTATTCGGCCTTTGGCAGAAAAATTTGCTAACTCCTGATTCTCTGGTTAGTTGGCATCTGGGAACTTTATAGTTTGAGGTTACCCAAAGCCATCCTAATATTCTCTTCAGTAGTTATATAAGAATTTTCTACACCATATTTCTGCACATACCTAAGAATGAAATTCATAGGCCCAAAGTATTGAATGAATTTATATTACCTAGCTGCACAGAGGAGCTCCTGTTGTTTTGTGTCTTCTTACACTTGAGTGGTCAGACTTCCAAAGCTTTGTTGAGCCATTAGATGCAAAATAGCATCTTACTTTAGTCTGCACCTTCTTGATAACAAATGATGGCTGAGCATTTTCTCAGTTCTCGTCAGGTTCTTGATCTCTCCTCTTCTTCGAGTTTCTTGTTTTTACTATTTATTATTTAGTTGCCATTTGTCCTATGAAAGTTGTCAAGATCAAAATGAAGTCACTTAGGTCAAATCCTGACAGAAGTATTTTAATAAATCAATGCAAATGAAGGAGGGCTCTCATGCACATATGACTGATAACAGGAATGATTGCAAGAAATTCTGCCCAAACCACAGTGCTGTGCAAAGACAGCAATGATTGTCCATGAAAAAATTCTTCTTGGGGGCATCTGTGTAGCAGCTGTGCCTGTCTAAACTGGGACCAACACTACCGTGCAAGTGATCCATGTAACTAAGGAATAAAATCAAGACAACTGATGTAAACTTGTTCACTTTACCGTTGAAACCCTTTTTCTTCTTTTGCCTCCTTGGATTTGACCACTTGTATTCCCACTGCAATATGCATTTCTGAATAAGGTCTTTATGCATAGAATCACTCTCCATTTGTAATTTAGGTTGATAGCCTTTTTGTATTTGACACACATGAATTCTTTGTAATAGTCTTTTCCTCAATGTCTTATTTATGAGAAAAATGTCTTTTCCCTGACTTTGATGAATCATTTCCTTTTGTTATCGGTCATTTTTATTCAAAAGTTTCCAATGTTAATCAGATCAACTCTTTTCCCTGTGGTTTGTGCTTTTTATGTCTTATTCAAAATATTTTCCTATCCTGATGTTCAAAACTATTTTTTTATAATTTCTTCCAAGATGTTCACTGCTGGACTTATGTACAGTGTCTTTGTCCTTAGATGGCCCCACAGTGAAGGTTTGTGTTAAGATGGGAAGTGGAGAGAGGTAGCACACGGCTGAGGTCAAGGCCTACAGGACCCAGCGATCCTGGCTCCAGAGTTTGCCCATGGTCATATGCTCACTTCCTTCCTGACATATGAAAGACAGAACACATGACCCAACTGTATTCTCTCACAGCAGGAAGTTTGTTCTTAGAGAGGGAAATTGGGTTCATGTGACTTGGCCCAGGTCAAAAGGTAGAAAGTGCCCGTCTTTCCCCTTACCTGTACCTTTATGGGGAAGGCTGCTCGGGGCTGGAAGCAAGCACACATCTGGCTTCCTCCAGCATCCACTGTTAGGCCAGCCTAGCCTCTTGCCCTGGGATATCAGGCCTTGGCTAGATGCAGGTTCCCTGGACTCACTGTGAACAGTACGCCATTTCCTCCCAGCAGGGTCTGGAGATGGATCCTTCCTGAAAGCCCCCTTTTTGCTTTTTGGTCCCAGAATTTTGAGTCCTGCCTCCTAGCCTGCTGTTCCACGCAATAAAGCTCCCAGCAAGGTGTTTGACAGACTTCCAGGAAGCCACACACTGGTCCTCATGACTTCCTTAGAGGTTCTATTTTTGCTGTGCTGTGAGACAGAAAGCAGTGAGTTGTAGTTTTTATCTTAGATATGTCTGTTCTGGGCATGTGATGGTCTGGCCCCTTTTGATCATGTGACCTGAACCCCAAATTTCCTAGGGCAACTCAATATACAAATAGCTCCATCAAGCTAAAAAAGTATCCTTCTACTTGGAGATCTCACCCGACATTGAAAGAAGCTCTTGTTTGGTCTTTCTAATCATCATGCCATGAAATTCTCACAAATAGGATCATGGAAGTTCCATTCTGCAGATTAGGAAGCAGGACCCCAAAGGTGAGGCAACTCGATGGTGAGGGCATATCCCTGGTAAGTGGCAGACACAAGCTGATTTGGTTATTTGTTCCTTACAAAAGGAGTATCCTTGCCAACTGCTAAGCTAAATTCTTGCGCTCAGGAGCCTCCATTCTAGAAGTGGAGAGAGGTAAGTAGCAAGAAACACGAGCAAGATGAGTACAGGTTGAAAAAGTGTCAGGGACTGGCAGACAAAGTGAAGTGCCAGGAAAGAAGGAAAGAAGTCAGTGTCAGCCTGGCCAGGACTGTCCTCTGCAAAGAGGTGCTATTGGAGTTAAGACCTGAATGAGGAGGAGCCACCCATGGGATCGCTGGGAGCAGTAACTTTGACAAAAAATGACTACAAACAAAAGGTGCCAATAAAAGGAGATATTTGGCAACTTGAGGACCAACAAGAAGCCCGGCGCTTCTGGGGCACTATTATGATGGAGAGGTGGATGTGTAGGGAGGTCAAGGCAGGTGGGGAAGACATGTCACAGGTCCTGTAGGCCACAAAAGAGTGAATGGGATTCCAAATGCAACAGAGAAGGGGCTGGAGTAGACTTGTGTTGGGGAGGGACACTGTGTAGTTTATATCCAAAGGTATCCTCTGGGTGTTGCGTAGAGCTAAAGAGGGTGTGATGAGGTTAATCAGTTAATCAGTCAATCAGGTAATAGAACCATGGCTTGAGGTAGGGGTAGTGACCTGTGGTAGGATGGGAACTGCGTTTCTCATGCTTACACCACCATATCCTGCCTTGGTCATCCTGAGCCTTGTACCTACCGCAGAACTGTGACTCAGGCATCATCACTCCAGCCTGGGATACTTGGACCCTTGCTTTTATTATATCCACCATCTGTGGCCTTTTGCTGTTGTTGTTGCCATCCTAATTATTCTGTATGTGACTGTAAGAGGAGTTGGGGAAAATCAGAAACTACACTGCCAGCTGGCCATGGGGCACACATTTATAGTCTCAGCCCTCTGGGAGGGGGAAGCCAGAGGATCTAGACCTTGTCTCAAAGTGAAAAATAAAAGAAGAGCTGGAGTTGTAGTTTAGGGTGAAGGCACTGGGTTCCATACTTGGAAATATTTTTAAAAATTAAAGGAAAAGAAAGGAAGAAATAAAGACTACCACTGTCTCTACCATATGTAGCTTTGCCCAGTACTGTCCATGGTGACATGGCCCCCACCAGAGTGGCTGCATTTTCTCAATGACACTCATGTCCCTCGTCTAGTCCCCCAGGCCTGTAGGCATTTACATTTCTGTGTCTATTTATGATAGCCCTAGCTTAGTGGTTTTCGGAATCCATCTGCTTATATTTTTCTCATTATCATATCTTCAAATTATTTCACTGCTTTTCTCTCCCTCCTTTCTTTTCTCCCTTCCTCTGGAAAAATGGAAATGATACAAACAAGTCAATATAATTTGAAATGATAAAATATGTGGTAAGTCCTGAGGTCATTTCTGTATTTCCAACTCATAATTTATTAAGTATTTTGGTACTTTGCTTGCATTTATTGGCTAGCTTTACAGTTTGTTTTGTTTTAAAAAATAGATGTATATGCTGAATGCTTTAAAATTTGACTTTGAAGAAATAACCCCTGCGTGGGCAAGAAAAAGAAAAGAAAACCAGGAACTGAGTTCCTTTTTCCTTCAGCTTTCTCGTCCTTCTCAAGAAAAGAAAAAGAGAGGCTTTCTGCCCACAATTTGAATTAACCCCTTTTATCACCGTGGTTTTTCTCCTGCTGAATTGATATCTCCCTGTGCCACATTTTTTTAGCCTTTTTAAAAACTGCCAGAAATGATTAGAAAGGAGAACAAAGAGATCACGGATTCTGAAAGGTAAAGACTGCACATTTGAATTCAATCACTTCTTTTATTATGCAAATATATACCCTTTGAGTCTGCCTTCCATGTGTGATTAAATGGAAACTATCTTAGGATAAATGGAGCACAGATGCGGAAATAAAGGTTCAATGCTTCTCAAGTTGCTTTTCCTTGAGAGCCAAGTAGCTCTCATCCCTGCAGCCTCCGTTGTTTCCTTTGCAACATAGTCTGTATTTCCTGGGGAAAATTATTTTTCAATGATTGTTCTTGACCAAGAGTGAAAAACAAAAACAAAATAATAATTAAAAAAAAATATATATATATAAACTCTGGTTCCCTCACTCAGACTCTGTCATTCAAGTTCAGATGGAGTTGGTGTTTCCTGTCTGATAAAGGAAATAATGGCTCACATTTTTGCCTAGCGCTTCCTGTGTGCCACGCGTGGTGCCAAGTTCTCCCTGCATTATGCCATTCCATCGTCCAACAGCTGTATGAGGTACGTATTTTCATCTTGTAGATGAAGAGTGAGGCTTGAGCCGGTAGAATCCCTCTAGCACCAGAACCAGGATTTAGGCCCAGAGGTGGTTTCAAAAAAAGTTGGAGCCATATTATACAGCATGTGTAGCTTCCCTTGGACTCTGGGACAGGACCTCGAGCCTACTTTAAAAAAAAAAAAAAAAAAAAAATTAATTGAATGAAGACCATTAGTTTGATCTCTACCACTAGGGGAAAAAAATGGACACACAAAGATTAAATATGTTCAAGGTATACAATATGATGGTTTAGAAAGGCAGAGGTAGAAATGCATTCATCTTAAGGGCTACTGCAGTCAAAGTAATCAACACGTCCCTTCCCACTTGCTCTCTAGCAATTGTTCATTTTATAATTGAAAATTTGTGCCCTTTGATCAACATCTTTCTCCTTTTCCCCTGACCCTCAGCCTCTGGAAGCCGCCATTGTACTCACTTCTAGGAGCTTGACATTTTAAGATTGAACAATATCTATCTTGCTGTGTCTGTCAAGCCTGGCTTTTATGTCAATAGCAGAACCAAACTCAGAAATCAGCACAATGTGTTCAAAAAATAAAGTGAATAAAGAAATGAATGAGTGAACAAGTGAATGAGTAGCAGTCTAAGAACAATCTGGAAGGTCGAGCAGGGAATCTGAGTTTTGCAATCAGACATCTGGGATTTAGCTTTAGCTTTGCCAGTAGTGCAGCCCTTCTGGATGTAGCTTGGTTCCTCCATCGCATGGCTCAGAATACAGCAAAACAGCTCCCTCTCAAGGTTGTGGGGAGGACAAGATAAATAATTAGCATGGAAGCTGTTGATGAACTCAATAACACTATGTCAGTTCAATCTGAATTCACAGTGCTCATTCAAGATGTGCAAATTATTAGCTTAGCCTCCCCAGGAACAGAAGGGAAATCCTCCTTGGAGGAGATTCTGGAGAAGTGTTTAGTAAATTCCTCTCTCAGCCTCCTTGGCCCCTGACTTTAGTGCCTGTCTCTGTCTAGCTTGCCCCACAAGCCTCCTGACCCCTCCGTCCAACAGAGGCCAAGAGGATGGACTCCAGTGTCTTATTTTGTGCATTTGAATCCTGTTTTTGCTTCCATTGTCTATACAGTTTTGGGCAAGGCACTTAGCCTCTCCATGCATGAATCTTGCTCACTGTGGCATGGGGATATTAATACCCAAATACAAACACAGTTCATGGCACACAGAAGTCCTCGGTAACCAATAGATTCCCCTTTTTCCTTCAAACCGTGAAGTTGATTCAGGAGTTAATTGAAATTAGAGCACTGCAGGAGAAAATTGGATTGAGTTGTTTGTCACAGCCCATTATACTTTATAAATGGGTAGCACAAGATAATATACCCTGTCGCATGTGCTTCTCCTTACATCCTAGCAATAGCAGCTGGAGTAGAAAGTGTGTGGTTTGCTTTACTCTTCCTTGGGCCTCCTGAGTAGGCTGGCAAGCTGAGCATGTCTCTCCATAAGCATTTTCATCTCTGCTCTGCTGAGGGCTTCTTTACTCATGCAGGGGCACCTGGAGATACTGCAGGGCTGTCCCAGTGTCTTGGGGCAACCTTTGCCCGTGAGTCTAGAAGTCTGTAGGTAGCTTCTGCGAACCTTGGTCCTTTCTGTGTTCTTTCCTCACTACTGCACAGAGGGCACAGCAGGAACTCTCTCATGACAGTTGCTTTCACTGACTCCTCTTCTTTCACTCTTCCCACTCTGTGCTTCCTGGAATGAGCTGGCAAATGAACCGTGAATCTGAGGCCCACTTTTCTTTGAGAAATCCTAAATGAGGGAGTACCTAAGTGTTGGCCCTATGCTAGGTGTTTTTCTGGACTGAGCATTTTATAAGTAGCATTACATGCGATCCTCAGGAAAACCTGCCGAGGCAGCTACTGTTACAATCTCCACACTGTAGAAGAGAAAACTGGCTTGAAGAGGAAAGGGATTTGCCCAAGTTCCCACAGCTGTTGTGAGGGTAGTTGGACATCAGTGGGCCTGAAGGACAAAGGGGGGAGTCCAAAATAGCAAGCTTTGTTCATTGCAGGTAAGAACAAGCAAAGGCCTCGTTGTATAAGACCTTCATAATCATATACTAGGTCTCAGATGCCAAAACACAGGGCTTCTATTTTTAGAACGAGGGATTTAGCAGTCTGCCACAGCCTATGGCCCAGTGATATTAAGAAAAGAACTTTTTTTTTTTTTTAAATCTGCCTTGGACTGGGACCTGGATTAAATGAAGAACTTTTCTTTCATAAATTTCTTTTGTAAGTTTCTCATATGATTAAAGCCTGCCAAGGGAGCACTATTTATCTAAAAAGAACAGAAAGACTTTTTTTTTCAGTTTCAAAGTCGCTTCTAAGTAGAATGTTGATAAGCATCACAATGACTCTAATTCCTTGAACCCCCTAGAGTAACTCTGGCTGCACAAAAAGATACCCAGATTCAGGGGCCAGAGCCTTGACACTGGCCAACCTCTTAAAGGCATAACTCTCTACACCTACTTTATGATGATTTCTTCCTTGCAGTGGTCTTGGACAGCTTTGTATCTTGACTAAATCCTTACATCTAAGGCATGGAATGACCAAGGAGTTCCATGAGGCTTTGACTTGGCTTCAGGTCCTGGCTTCTGCTGACTAACTCACTTCTCCAGCCCAAGCACCTAGGTCAGAAGCCAGCTTTGCTCTGCCTGACTGTTTTGATAGATCTGATCCTTGTGGATTAGCTCCTGGGGTGATGGTATGGCAAGCCTGAGAATATGCAAACCATGGAGATCTAGAACCAGGAATCCAGGGTCATGAAATATGGATGATGTTGGGGTTCTGAAAAATAGAGCTTAGTGGGGCCTCTGCTGGGAGCTTCTGGGAGAAGCATAAAGAGATACATTCCATAACTGAGGCCACAACTTCCTTACCCCTGCTTCTGTTCAGAGGCCAGCTCTCAGCCTCTGCCATCCTTCACTCTGGGTTTAGCCAGATCAGTTTCTTGGACAAGTAAATGTCTGCAAACATAATACGAATGGAAGCTTGATAAAGGCTTGGGACGCTTTCCTGAGGCTACTGCATGAGAAATCTAAGTTAGCCTCTGGGAAGATGAGAAGCAACACCAAGAGGCCCCTACTTAGAGCCTACACTAATTCCCAGGCATGAGGCTGAGGACCTTTGGGATCTTCCTGCAACCACATGCAGCTGCTTGAAGGAATCCAGGGAAGACAGCGGAGGATTGACCTAGCCAACCTGTAGAATCAAAAGTTAATACAAACTGCATGTTGTCTGAAGGCCCTATGATCAGAGTGATTTGTTATGCAGCAATGGAAAACTGACACACATATACTGATGCAAGCACTGTCCAAGGAGAAAAGAGGTCTCAGAAACATTGCCATTCAAGTCAACCAGGGCCAAAACAAGTTTCTAAGGTGCAGTATAATTTTTAAGGCTGCTCTTTCAAAGTCTTTAAATGATCAGAAGGATGAGAACTTCATATCA
>PVJA010000776.1:41290-150066 GCA_004027025.1 Myocastor coypus
TTGTGTGTGTGTGTGTGTGTGTGTGTGTGTGTGTGTGTGTGTGTGTGTGCATGCATGTGTACACTGGAGGGAGAGACAAGGGAAAAACCTGTTTTGGACATACCAGGAACTTACGCTTCAGAAGTCAGTCAAGGTGTATGCATATTTGCCATTGTTAACTCATTAATTAATTCACCATTTACTGGGGAGCAGTGATGTGCCAGACATCTTAGAAATGTTATCATAGGAAAAGGATGCTTACCTTGATATGAATATAAAACAAGGTTAGAGTTATCTAGGTCTATCTCAACCATTAATTCAAGAAGCACAAATTAAGTCATTTCAACTGAAAGTTACTAAGAAATCAAAATTGTTTTACTTTTTTCTAATTAAAAAGTAATTATTGCTGGTTGCAAAACATTTAGAAAGCAATCTTTACACAAAGATGTGTAAAACAGAAAGAAGTATTGTTTGGTGATTTCACTATAGCTGTTAATATTTTGGTTGCTCTCCCTCTTGAATTCATTCTAGTTCCAGAAGGAGCCATTTCCCACTGGGCTTTGAAGGATCAGTAGGGCTTTTCAAGGCAAATAGGAAGGCCTTCCATCTCGAAGGGTGTGGCACAAGAGAGGCCTAGAGATGTGAAAATGCACCAGCGTGGCTGTAAAAGCGGAAGGGAAAGGGACAAGAGACCGAGGAAGGAGCTAGGGTGTGGTCAGCAAAGGCCTCCGTTATTAGCGTAGGCAGCCAGGAATTTTGTTCTGGAGGTGATGAGCACCATCTGAAGCCTCCAAGAGGGTGTGACTGCTTGGGCATTGCAGGAGGTGGTCTGGCCAAGGGATGGCAGGGGGCAGGAGCCGGAGGAAGCTCTGGCCCAAGTGGGAGAAGCATTGGTCTGATTAGGTGTGGAAGCAGTTGAAGCTCTGATGCTTAGTTCTGTGGGTAGAGAAAGCAAACCAAGAAAGAGATGCTTTGAGGTTTTCAGTTCTTACAGTGCCAATTCCATCCTGGGCTGGGAAGAGTGAGGAGATGGGCCTACTGCTAGATAGAAAATCATAACTACTTTTTCAGAGTGACTTGGGGCAGGAATCCAACCTCTCTAGGCCTCAATTTTATTGTGTAGAAATGAGAGCATTAATAGAATTCATCTTAATGTTGAGAAAGTTAAATAAACAATGATATTCTCACAATAGCTGGCACATCAAAGTAAGTATAAGTATACTTATATAGCATTGTACTACATCATCAATTTTAAGTATTCATTTTCTACAACCTAGAAAATCTGAATGATAACAGTTTTGCAGAAATGTCATCAAGAATATAAAGCTATGCACATGATACAGTTTTTGTAACATCAAAATGTGGAAAAACCCTAAATGACGATCAAGTTAGAACAATAAATGGTAGGAATTAATATTTTGGAATTCTATTAATTTCTTAACAAGAATGAAAAGACCTCAGTACCTACCTACTATCTATTTGTAAAAGTATGGTATCTTAAAATTTTGATACATTTTGAGTAAAAATAAGACTCCAATATAATATGCATAAAAGGGTTTCATTTTTATAGGCAAATCAAAGCCAAAATAAAGATGAGCATATGTTTGCCTAAGTACATGGAGGATCTGGATGACACATAGCAAATGGGTAGTGTTGGCAGCTGGGATCAGGGAAGGGGAAGAGAGAAGCAAACATTTTATACACTTCTGTGCTGGCATAATTTATTATAAGATCATATGAGTCTGTAGTAAAAATCAAGAGCTTTTCAGGTCAGAGAGGTTGAAGCACAAGGGAAGGCTGACTGGGGGTGGGGCTCCAGGATGATGGTGTGACGGGAGCGCGTGGGGAACAGGTGTGTGTGCCCAGAACAGAGTGGGCTGCTGGTCTCCTGGCCTCCTGGTAGTGCTTCCTCTTCCTAGTCATGAACTTCATTCATGGTGGAATCTGTTCAGAACCACATTCTGCAGTAGCAAGAGTTGGGTCTTAGGGATATCTTGGGGCTTGTCTTCTGTGACAGTTCAGGTCTGTCTCCTAGGCCTGTCACAATGGAGTCTTGGTTGTTTTGACACGGGGACAGAGACTATCTCTGTCCATACTTCCAATAGAAGGCAGGTAGACAGGAGGGTCTGAAAAGGATGCAGTGGTGATATGAGATGGTGCATTGGCCAGCAAGCCAGGGGGCCAGGTGCCCCTGCTCCTTCTGCCCCTGCCATGCACTAGCTGGCTGGTCTTGAGAGAATTAAATGGTCTGTGCCATGATTTCAACTGTGAAGTAGAGCTAATCGGAGGAGTTATTTCACAGGACTGTTGTGACATTGAATGAATAGTTGTCTAGGGCAATATAACTGCTTGGTGAATGTTATCACCCATGTCTGCAAATTGGGGCTCCCTGGTGGCTAAGTAGACAGAAATGAGATCACATATATCACTACTTTTAGTACAATGTTGGATATTCATATTATGTCCCTTTCTTCTCCATCGATCTTCAGATCTTCATCACTCTGGGCTCACTGGGACTTGTTCCAGTCTTTCCTGCCACTGTCTGGTAGAGGGAGGATAAGTGCTTACGTACTATTGATACTATTCCATCCTGGAAGCAGATTCCTGGAATTTCTTCCTTCCATTCTAAATAAAAATTATTTGGAACTTGATTCATGAAGTTGGGTCAATTCCCATTTCAATGGGATTGGTGCTTTCTTCTCTAATAGTTTTCTCATAGCATCTCCCCCCAGAGTTGTTATTTTCATAAATGGAATAAAACATGTTTTAATTCTCAGAACAGGATACATATTTATTACCAGAATTTAGTTTGTCTCTTAGATGGCAATAGAATGGCAGAACTTGTTCTTGATTGCAATCAAATGCAATGACTTCCTGATCATTTGGAAGCCCCACAGGGATAATCCTGGATACCCTGCTGGGATAATCCTGGACACCCAAGTTTTGTCAGGCTGCCACCATAGATGTTCTTCTTGTCTGTCTTTCCCATTTGGATGCCATCGCAGAGAAATAAAGGAACAAGAGAAGGAAAGTCACGGCACCTGAACACTGACCAAGGGTTCTTTATTTATTGCTTTTAATCTTTAGAAAACTGCAAGTTAGATTTTATTGTCTCTGTTTAATTGATGACAAAACTGAGCTCCGGAGAGGGAAAGCAGTTTGTCCCAGAACTGAGAAACATTAAGTGACAGAGCTGAGACTTGGCTTCTGCACCTCCTCTGCACAAAATGCTTTAGAAGGAGCCCAGGTTTGAGAGTAAGACCCATGGTGCTTCTGTGGGTACTGAGGGCCTCAGGACTGGCCAACCTGGTGGTGTATTCATGGGTTTTGCACTGAGGTGCCCTTTCTCTGGTCTCTGGGAGTTTGAATGCACCATTTACCTTACCCAGAAGCCCTGGTTCTCTTCTCTCTGAGGAAGACCAATTCTACCCCCTCCCCCTGGTGTCAGCCAAGGTGCAGAATCTCAAAGTCCTCCCTGTCCCCAGTCCTTTCTCAGCAGGTCCAGGATTCATTTTCTGTACTTCTGTAACATCTGGCATCATTGGCCTGCACAGATCATAAGCCAAAGCTGAGGCCTGGTCCTCGTTACCTCTCTGTTGCTCCCACTCCCTCCTAACCAAGGTAGCCGGAACAATGTGATCCTAGAAATGTATACAGAACTTAGGGTTCCACTCCTTTTGCGTGCCAAGCCAGAGGGTCTTTCCAGTTTGTAGCTGGAGAGATCAAGTCTTTCTGCTTTTCTTGATTTTTCCTGGGGGATCCAGATTCTTTCTCTGATGGCAGTCTACCGCCCAAGGCCACCTACCGGCAGATCTGGGAAGCGCCAGGCTCTGGCAGCGATCTCGCAGGCAATGCTGCCCCCTGGCGTCACTTCTGCGTGTTTGCAGGTTGTGTTTGGCCAGGAGCTGGGAAACCAGACAGCCTGCTCAGGACTGACAAGGGGCCCCTTCCATCGGATTGCTGTAGTCTAGAACAGAGGCCGCAATTGGTTCAGTATCACCAGAGCTTCTGAATGAGGAAGTCGAGAGAGGGGCCCAGGAATGTCTGCATCCTAGCAGGTGCTGGTCTCACTGCCCAGGCCTCTAGGAGGATGAGGACATGGGTACAGCCTCAAGCAAGCTATGATGTCACTCAGTGGCTTGAACTTGACGATTTTCTGATTATAAAATGATTGGAGGTGCACCTTAGAAAATCTGAGAGCCAGCAAACTATGAAGAAAATAAAGATTAACTATGCACTCAGAGATAGCTGCTGCTGACATTTTGATGCCTATCCTTCTAAGACTTTTTATATGTACCCAGGAATTTCTTATAAAACTAGGATTACCATGCACATATTTTTTTTTAAAAGTAGTTTATATATTGTGGATTCAGGAAAAAAATCTGGAAAGTTAGAAAAAAGTAAAGGCTCGGTGGCACAGTGTCTGCCTACGAGAACAAGGACTTGAGTTTAATCCCTAGTGCTGAGAAAAAGCAAAGCAAAACGTTAATAGGAGTAATCTATGTAGACCACACGTTGGAAATTGCAAAGTGCTGTACCAAAATGAGTCACAATAGTTCCTATTGATGGAGATGCTGTGAGATGCAGTGGAAACCCTGCGGGGCTGGGCAGGTAAGAGTGCATGGCTCAGCTGTTGTGCGACGTCGGACTCTGAACCCACTTCTGAGTGTCAACTTTTTCTCTTTAGAAATGGGACACTATGGGTTCTTTGAGGAGCAAAGTCCTCTGTGCGCCACTTGCATTCTCCTCCAGAGGCTTGGAAGTTGTGGCATAGTCCATGTAAAAAGGGGTGGTTGTGGAACAGTGGCCACACCATGGCCGCCCTCAGCCTGGCTCTTCTGGATCCCCAGGGATGCTGTTCCCTTCCCTTTCCACCTCCTGGTGACTTCTCTGCAGCACAGAATGGGCTCTCTGCTACAGGGATACTATTCCCTTCCCTTTCCACAGCTGACGACTTACTTCTCTTGTGACAGAGTGGACTCTTTAACTCAAGGTACAGACCTTGAAGACACTTCACACATTCCTGGAAAGAGCCTGGGCCGAACCTGGTGACTCTTGGCCAGCACTAGTTACTGCAGGCAATGAAGACGCTGGATGAATGGCCAGAATCAAAACAGAAATGCTAAGCCTTGCATGCTTCTTGATGCTCTATCCCTAGTGTATCAATATTGACCTCTGATACTTTCTTGAAATCTGGTCGTGGATGAACACTTAGTTTCATACAAAAGTGTAAGTTGTGATAAGTTGACCCAAAGCTTACTCACCTGTAGGAACACCAAAACTATGACTTTTGCTAAAACTTCAAAACTATGATGTGTAGAGCAATCACCTAGGGCTCTGATATTTCTGGCTAAGCAGACCAGGGTCTTGCTGAAGAATTTGCATTCCTGACAAGCTTGCATGGTTCTATTGATCACATTAGGTTTAAATAATCATCACTAGACATAACTTTTATTTCTTCAGCTTTCGGTAGAATTCAGAGTATACAGAAAGACTCAATGTATTAATAATCTGCATTTTTAGGCAGGGCTCACAGTTGGGTGAGATATCTGGCTTCCAGAGATGTTTTTAAGAGATGCAGTATAGCCCTGGGCATATACCTGCATACTGGAAGCTTTGTCTTCTTCAACTGCGTGTGGAGATGGTGCCTACCTCTATGTAAATTAGACAAAGCCTTAATTACTAGACATTCTTTAGGGATGAAATCATATTTCTTCTTGAATATTTTAGCCTTATATTTTTAGTTATGTTGTAAGTAATCCCTGAAAAAATTGTCAGCGTTCCACAATTAACAATGACATATTGGTCTTTACAGTGCATCTGAAACATCTGGTAGGAAACCAGTCACTGAATGCTTACCAGGGTAAGAACATGCTAACCACTGTACAGGATTATCTTTAATCTTCACAAACACTCTATGAGGTAGATTCAATCATTTTCTGCAAACAATCAAAACAAGCAAACATACAAAGAAAAAATCCCCTGAAATGCAGGGCAGTAAATCTGGCATGTTCCCCTGAGGTAGGAGTTAAGGCTTAGTGTCTAGGGGCACGTCCTTGTAGGACTCTGGGCCCCTTCCTCTCTTCTTGGTCTCAAGATAATTGGTTGTCTGTCATGCGCCACCCCTGCCATGACCACACAGCATCCCACCAGAGCCTGAAAGCTGTGAGTTTACCTGACAATGGACTGTAGCCTCTGAAACAGGTATCTCTTCTGATTATCTCATGTCAATTGTCCCCAAAGCATAAGTGATTACGGCAATGACTGGACACGGCTGTCTGAGCCCCTAGACCTATGCTCCTAAGCATATTTAAATAATTTAAGTGAGAAAAGTTATGGTAGCAAATCAAATGAGACCAAAGAGGTTCAAAATACTCAGGCCTTTATTAAGTCTGTTAATAAAGCACTACCCAGCCCCAACTTAGGTTTTCTTTCTTTCTTTTTTTTTTTTTTTTTTGCTTTTTGAGACAGGGTCTCACTGTGCAGTTCAGGCTGGCTTTGAGCTCACTTTTGTAGCCCAGGCTGGTCTCGAACTCACAACGATCCTCCTGCCTCAGCCTCCCAAGTGCTGAGATTACAGGCGTGCGCCACCACGCCCGGCAAGGTTTTCTTAACTATAGCAAATGTTAGTTCTATGATAGAATCTGACAAACAAGCTGATTGCATCATCCTGGTGTTAGTCATCAGGTTCTGAAGTAGAAACTCATCTCTCCCCATCTTCAAAATTAATGTCCCTTGCACTATGTTGTTGGGAGGCTGGCGATGTGCATCCTCTATGTAGATCTGTGGCTTTATTTTTCAGTTTCAGTTACACATGGTTCACTATAAACCAAAAAATATTTCCAGAAATAAACAGATCCTAAGTTTTAAATCACTTTTACAGCTGTTAAAGTAACTCCACTTTATTATTAATCTCTTATTGTGCCTAACTTATAAATTAAGCTATATCATAGATGTGTAGCCATAAAAAGTCTACAAAGGGTTCTGTACTGTCTGAGTCTTCAAGGGTCCACTGGGAATCTTGAGACATTTCCCTGTAGGTGAGGGCAGTGGTACAGAGTGGGGAGAGATTTCTGCAGTTGAGGTTCAAAAAGGTGGAAGACTGGTAGCCCAAAACAGAAATCTATTTTTTGCTAGAAGGATGATACAAAAGTATCTTTTAGTAGTTACTGATGGTACAGCAAATTAAGTTTGGATGGAAGGTACCACCAATGTAACACAAAAGCTGCTTCATCTTTTACATACAAATAAAAGAGAGAATTTATTTTCATTTTGAGTTTATTCAACACTTCATCCAGTTGAACTGAAATAATACATTGACTCCAACACTGGCAAGACATCTTGTTAATACTGAAATAAAACTGCCAGTCTACAAATATTTACAATGTAGTTCTTTGTATCATTGTCAGTAGAAATATTATTACCTTTACAAGGTTATTGCACTTCGTGTTTTTTCCCTCCAGAAAAGTTATTCCTAAAAGATCAGCAAAGATTATAAATCTTTGTTCATTTGTTCTTTTTAATAAAACATGACTATACAGTTAATATTTTTATAGAAAAGCATTAAGAGTCTGAAGCTTCCATATACGTGTTTAAAAAGATAAACTTCTATGATCATTATGCTTTTAATAGCTATGCTTTGATTATATCTTCCCAGTGTATGTAAAATTTTGGTGAATTTGCCAATCCTCCTACCAGTCTTTAAATTTTCCTGTTATGGTTAATACTATGAAGTGGAGTTGCAAATGAACTGTAGGGAAGGACTGAGAGTAGCTGGGTGGATTTGGCAGCCTGAAGAAGGTGCTCCTAAAGCACCTTAGAGGTCGGCCTTACATTTCAGGCTGTTAACCACTTTTTTAAAGAGAAGCACTGATGCTAACAAAATACATCTAAGGCCAGGATGTCATGAGAAAGCCATTTTGATTCCAATGGTTTGACAGCAAATCTAAATGAGAAGATTCTAGTGGCATCAGGGGAGGCTCAGAGCTTCAGATCCATTAATCCTTTCAGAGAAAAGAGAAACACAAGACACAAGGCACACCAGTTTTTCTTTATGAGTAAATTCAGTCTGGACACATTGTTAGGGAGGGAACACCATCCATCAAAACCAAATAGTTTCTATTTTTTTTCACTTACAAACCTATGAATCACAATGATCTACACTCAGTAAAACTGCCTTGCATAGGACTTTGAAGATCTATAGACTTGAAACAATCAGTTAAATATATGTAAAATTATTATAATGATGCAAATAGTAGAATATGGTTTCATTATTTCCAAACCGAGTGGAATGTAAAATACAACATTCAAGTAAAATTCACTGTTGCTGATTCATAGACGTATTATTTTTGTATCTCTGAAAGCCAAGGAGCTATATAAGGATGACAAGGAAAGACATGTAGGGAAGCGGAACTGTGATCTCACTTGTAAAAACTCCAACATACCAGATTTATTCGAGTCACACAGTATATTATTGAATATACTTCTAAAATTTGACATTTGTAAATTTAGGTAACGTGATTCTTGATGGGAATAACTGAATATAAAGTCAGTAACTTCAGGGTAAGATGAACACCTTTAAAAGAATATCAACAAGAAATTTAAAAGCCAATCAGTGAAATCCACCAATGATCCAAATGCATTCAATTGTTGACAGGGGGAAGGTGCAGTGCATTGGTTTATGATTAAGACTCCCAGGAGGAGATGAAGGAGCTTTTGCTCTACCAAAGGAAAACCTTCAGGACCTACTTTGGGGCAGCCCACAGCTGAGGCAGGTTCCTATGGTATTTAAATGTTTACATTTGGTCCCAGGGTTTTTGCATTTCCCATATTCACTGCAGAGACCTCCTTGACTTGAAACTGAAGTATGAATGGGACTCATTACTTTGATCAGATCACTTGTCTACTGACTGATGGTCAATAGGTATTTACTGAGGAGCATATGCTGAGCACCTACTCTATACCTAGAAGTAGTTTTTAAAACCATGGCCCAGGAATGGGATATCATGTTTGAAACGGTTACAATAAAAGCAACAGGAAGGAAACTTCTGCAAATCACAATGACTCGGTATATGGGAGCCAACAGGAGCCAGGCATCTGGCCTGTACCAGGTGCTGTGTTGAAAGCAGCAGCCTTATTCTAAAAGGCTAATGTGAATCTCCAAACGATTTTTTCTTTTTAAACTCAGAGAATCCAGATTCAACCAGGTTTTCCTCATGGACATCACTGTGCAGGGTTTGCAGGTGGCGGGACTGTCCTTCCAGGTTTCTTCCCCTACTTCACAATCCCTTGTTGAAGTACACATGTCGTAATTCAGGCTGACTTTCCTGGATCTTGGCTTGCAACTCAGCCTCCAAGCTTGTTACAGACATACAGCTGGGTAAGAAATGACAAGTTATTACATGGGTAGAATTGGGAACCAGAACTAGAAAGGGCAGCGGGAGGACATGGGGTGGAGAGCCATGGCTGGTGTGGTGAAGCAGGCCTGGTGGGACTTCAGGCAGCTGTGAATTGTTACCTAATTTCCTCCAGCAAAGAAATTTGTCCAGCAAAGAAATGCACAAGAACCCAACTATCATTTTGTATTTCTCCTATTACTAAAGATTTAGGTATCTCATTGTGAGTGAGAAGCTCTGGCCAAGACGTTGTCAGACATTGCTGGGGTCAGGTAAGCAAGCTGTGGCTTCTGTCCCAATGAAAACCATACAAACATCCATGTGGACAAAGAAAGGAAAGTGCACTAAGTAAAACACGTAACTTAACTGGCGTGGCTTAACTGGCATGCTTCTTTTCTACAACACAGTACATGCCTACCATAAAACTTTTAGAAAAAGCTAAAATATACCAAAAGAAGAAGAAAAGAAACTATTCACAGTCCCATCCTTGGGAGACTCAGTTTGCCTAATAAATTTAAAAAATGTGTTTGAATATATTATAGGAGCAAATATATTAAAGCTCTTTGTTGTAAACACATATTTATTAAATACAATGGAAAAGTATCCAGCATGCTTACTAAGAAAAACACTAATATTTGATTATATGATTAGTTTGTTTAAAAATACAGTATTTTACTATGTTTTGTAGCAAAATATGAGATAAAACCAAGCTATAAACCTATATAAAATATGCAATACAAGTAAAAAATTATGAATATAAAAAAAAACCCCACAGTGGCTTTCTATATCCTGGGATTTTTGGATAGCTGTGAAACCACGCTGATGCTGATAGTAACAGTGCCTACTGATCACCGCTGGGCCAGTTATGTATTTTAATCCTCATAAGAACTCTGAAAATAAAGCTTGGTGATTTTCTATATAAGGAAACCTGAGAGCCAAATGAGATATGCTCTTTCTTGCTCCAAAAACCATGCTCCTAATCAGCAGGGTATCCATAAGTAATTCTAACTGCTATTAACACATTTTAAAGGTCCAAGTTAACTTTGGAATTGAAGTTATTTATACCTTATTCAATGAAGAAGGATATTTTCTTTTCTGATCTTCTGCCAGAGTCTGTTTAAAATTGCAACAATCTGGTTCTTCACAGTTGGGCAAAACTCACCTGAAAAATCATCTGGTTCTTGTATTAAGTGATTTAAGGGATGCCTCAGCTTCTTTCATGACTGTAAGCCTACTCAGACTTCCTAAGTTTTCAGCTTTGCTAATAACTTTCTAGGAATTTATCTACTCTGAAATTTACTGGTGTAATAATATTGGTGACATTCTTTATCTTTTAATCGCTGCTGAATCTTTTTCACTCATAACAATACTTGTTTCTTGTTTTAACTTCATCAGAAATTTACTTTGATCTTGAATCCTCTATTCTACTGTTTGTTTTTACATATTTCTGATCTATTTTTCTCATTTGGAGTTTATTCTTTTGTTCCTTTTTACAACTCAAATTGTACATTTAGCATATTGAATTTTCAGCCACTTTTGTGTTTCTAATATTTAAATGTTTAAAACTATTCATTTCTCTCAAAGTAATACATCTGTTGCTTCTCAGAGATTTTAATAAGGGCTTTTTTCATTATCACACATTTATGCATGAAAATGGATAGTTGTGTACTTATACAATGAACTGTTACACAGTAGTAACAATCAATGAACTACAGGTACATGAAATAATGTGGATGAAGCTTTTCATGTGAATAGAAAGAATAAGTGCTGGAAAAGTGTATAGAGCATGACATGCTTGTCTAAAAAGTCTCCAAAGAAGAAAACTTATATAACATTCAGCATAGTAATGAAATTTGCAAGGAAGGTGGGGAGATAGGCTGGGAGTAGCCATAAAGATATAACTGACTTATAATATTTTTATTCATTGGGCAGTAGATTCATGAGTATAAATTATATTACTAAATAAAATAAAAATAGATAAATTAGGTCACACTGGGACCAATGTGCATAGTGTGCTATAAACCAAGGAAAATTATAAGTCTTAGTCTATGTAACTGAGGAGCAAGGGATAAAAAGAAAAACAAACATACAAACACATAGACATAAACCAGACTAATAAGTGTTATTTTTTAAAGAGTAAGATAAAAGAGTATCACAAATGTAAAACCACATACTCTTTGAGAGTGTTGACCCTATGATGCTAGCAGTTATAGAAAACTTAATTTCTATGCTTAGAATGTAAGTGAATCATAAAAATAGCCACTGGGAGAAATACACTGTTTCTTTCCCATAGCACTCAACAAAATGAAGGGCTATTATAGGATGCTTGTTTTTGAAATTTAGAAATCCTAAGGCCAGCCAGATAGCTCAGCAGTTTAAAGCGCCTGCTTAGGTAGATACAGGGACCAGGGTTTGATCCTCGGTGTGCTGTGCTGGCCCTGGCCCTGCCGCTGGGGCACAATGAAATGGTGACTGAGACTAGGTGTGGTGGCGCGTGCCCGTAATCCCAGCACTTAGGAGGCTGAAAACAGGAGAATCACTTGAGTCTGATTGTGTAGTGAGACCCTATAGACCCTGTACTAAATACATTAAAAAAAAATTCAAAAATTCTTTTAATTTTAAAATCATTTTTGACCAGTTGCTTGGTCTCAGGTACCAGCCTCACTGTGTCCATATACTACGTCCTGCCTCTGATGCTCTCCAGTGGAACATTTTACCCAAACCTCCTTTGAGAGGCTAGGGTATGAAAGACTGTATTTGGGGCTTTCTGTGAAAGAAAGGGTAACCGAAAGGCAGGGGACATAGTACCACTACAACAAAACTAAAAACAACAAGCTTCTTCTCATTTCTTGGTGCCACACTAGGAAAAAGCTGCAGATCTAGATTTAGATAGCACTGACTTCACGCTAGCTGGTCCAGTTCTATGTCAGAGCAGAATTCAAGGGCACCTTGTGATAACACATGTGCAGCAAAGCTTCCAAGGAAAAGGCTCAGTAGGAAGAAGAGAAGCAAATACATCAATTACCTATACTAAGTACTTGCAATTGCTATCTGCAGGGTGTGGGCTGGAACTAAATTCTAAAACGTCCGTATTATGGATGTGCTTGCTGATGGGTTGGCTGACAATGAACCGGATTTAAATTCTGACAGAGGCAAACTTGCAGCAGAGTTAACCTGATTCTTAGAAAAGAGTAAATTTAACAGTTGGGGGTAGAACAGAGCTTGGTAAAGAGAATTTTGACACTTAACAGATGTAAGTATGTTCTCTCCTTTGTTTCTTCTTTTAGAGACTTTGGCTTCATTATCTTTGAGTCTCAACTTCCCCACCAATGAAACGGAATAGTTACATCTATGCCTTCAGATGGTTTTTAGACTAGAAAGTCACAGCGAACCACTTTGAGGAGTGAGAAGCGCTTACCTTTTCTGAGGAAACAGAGCACAACACAGTGGGGTGGCAAACACCAAACTAAAAAGAAGACAAAAAAGACAAATCAGTATTTTGCATTTCCAATGTTTTTAGCATCTTATTACTTCCATTGCAATCTTTTTTCTTTGTTTAAAGCACTGGATTTCCTTACAAAACTATGTTCTATTTGTGTAAGCTTTATTACCTAGGATTTCTAAAATAATGAAAAAGCAAACCCTAAAAACAAAAACAACAAAATTCCAAGAAATAAGAGGTTTAATATGACAAAGAAAAGGCCATAGCTCCTCTGTGAAACTTTGGTCCCAAATTTAACCCCAGATTGATTGTGGAATTATCCACAGACCATCCCAGAAGAAGGGCCTCCTGCCAAATGCTTGAGCAATACTCTTCAAAAACTGTAGTTTAGGGCAGCAAGAGAGCTCATCAGTCTAAAGCGCCTACTTAGGCAACTGTAGGGACTGCAGTTCGATCCCCAGCACCATGTGCTGCACCAGCCATAACATAAATAAAGTTAAAAAAAAAAAAAAAAAAAAAAAGAAATAAGAGTTTTAAAAAAGAACCATAAAAATAGCCTTAAATGTAAGCTTCTCCAAAATCAGTACTCTAGTTATTGAGGCTATAAGTTTGAAATGTTCTGGGTTGGTCTTGTTTTCAAAACTTCTGTCCCTAGGTATTTATTCTTTCTCTTATCTTGTGTAGTGTATGTATTTTTAAAAATTAATTATCTCAGTAGACATACAAATGTAATATTTATGTTAATTCCTTTGGATTGATCACTACACATAGACATATGTTGAGTTTTTACATAAATATATTGAAATAATATACATCATTGTTTTAATAATCCTCTTATTCGGGAGGATTAGCAATTCAAAGCCAGCCTAGGTCTAGGCAACATAGCAAGACGATTATTAGCTTCAAAAAAAATCACTGGAAAGAAAATGAAAAGGTAAATTTCTACTTACCAGAAGCCAACTAATCCAACTTGTATAGGTGCGCTCATCCACGGGAACCTCTATACAGAGAGATATGTGATTGTGAGTGCCTCTCATGTGGGATCTGGCTAGAAGAAAGCTCTACACATTTAAAACCTAAATGTAATACGGTTAGCAAATGTGGGGGTAACACCACACTGTGTTAATCTTAGTTTCCTCCTGCCCTTTTGATTTATAAGTGAACACACATGCAAAGGTCAAGAGGCTTGCATTTTCTTTCTCCTTGCATGTTGGGTACGATTTTAAAAATATAGTGCATATTTAAATTTCAAAGTTGCTACATGATGGTAGAAGACACTGACATTGACATTAATCTCTCAAAGTACTCCCCCTTATTTTATTTCAATGTCTCACTATGCAGTCTAGACTTGTAGTGATCCTCCTGTTTCAGCCTCCTTAGTGCTGGGATTACAGGTGTGTGCCACCGTGCCTGCCTAGTCTTGGTGGCAGGCTCAGGACACCCCGGGATGGAGCTGGCATTGCATGTGGTGCTTGGGATCAAACACTAGTCCCTGTGCTTACCTAAACAGATGCTTAGTCTGCTGAGTAATTTCACTGGCCCTCTCCCCCTTATTTTGAACAAACTTATTTCATCATTTTTACCACTTTCTGAAGAAGTTCTGGGAGTCCTCTTTTGTAAGTCTTGTTTAGGGCACTATTGAGGCTGCCCTGCTGTCCTGACTTGATTCAGAACCTTTTATGGTCAATTGGCTTTACAGAGTCAGAAATTTTATAGTGCCAGGTCCAGTGAATAAAGTAGGCAAAGATACACTGTAATTTTTTTAAGTAGGAATTTCCACAAATGTCTGTAAATTGCTTCCGAAAGTAGCAAGAACAATGGGATAATGTATGTTGAAAAGAAGGGGTAAGGGATGTCATTTTGGGGGGAATTAATACAGTGTGATTTTGCTGTAATACATCTTAAAAATACATACAGTCACTACATTTTTTGATCACACCTTATAATCTGCTATTTATGTATACAGGAAGACTTGATTATAATTTATCTCCTGCCAAGCAGGCAGACCAACCTGAGGCCAAAGTTTAGACAAATGAACCTACATCCAAATTCTACCCTCATATTTACTTCCTGTCTATGGGGAAAAGGTAGGCAGTGTCTAACACCTCACTGCTTTAGCTTGTTTGTTACACTGCAGTATGAGCACCCTAACACATTCTTTTAAATGTGTGCTAAAAATACATCAGATGACATTCATAGAACACTTAGAACAGTCCCTGAACTCAAGAAACATTTACCATCTCTCACCCCCTTTGCTCTCTATCTTTCCTGGTTTTAGTCACTGTCAGTATGGTTAACACTTTCTGGTATAAGTTTTTCTTGCTAGTCATTTTTTTTAATTGAAAGGAATGAGTTGGTTGGTCTTTTGAAAAATACTGCTAGATTTTTAGGCTCTAAAAAGGAGTGGAACAAAAACATGTACAGAACAAAGGGATTATAGGGTTATCTAAATAAGACCACAGAAACAGCAGCAACCCAGTGGTGAATTGGTTGTAACGTATTCAGGCAACTTAGTTAAAGAGTCAGTGCAGGCAGTAACCAGATCATGTGCATAAGAGGCATACCCTGGTGCCCAAGGAGACTCCTCTGGACCAAAGGAACATCAGGCGTGTCAGCACGGAAGGAGAAAGATAAGGACTAAAGCATAAAGGAGAAATATCATCAAGAAGAGACTGATCCACATAGGTTATGCAGGGAGCCCAACCCGCAAGACAGAAAGAAGGGGAAAATACAGCTGTGTGTCACTTAGCAACAGGAAACACTTTGAGAAATGCATCACTAGGTGATTCTGCCTTTATGCAAGCACACACTGCAGAGTGCTGATACACACTGGAATAGCTGTGACATTACCAATAGCGTACTGGGCTATCATCATAGATTCACTCTGTCATTGGCTGAAGTGTTATCATGTAACACATGACCATATTATATCTTGGACAACTGGTTGTTTGATGAGCAATTTTCTAAGGAGATGGTAAATTCTTGCCTAAAATCCTCTTGGACATGTGAAACTGTGGCTGGTACACAGCCTTGGTGATGGGCACGAAAGCTAAGAACTGAATGAGATCCTGTCGGCAGATGAACTTGAGCCAGGGAGACCAGCCTCCTCATTCCAAGTGGACTCCTGCTGCAGCAAATCAGACTAACCCCTTATCCAAAATGTAGCATCTGTGTGTCATCCAAAGATGGATATGTACAAACTGAATATGGACTCTGGCTCATGTAATGGGTTTCATTGGAAGGACTCCTTGAAAGACAAGGATCCTGGAGAAATCCAAGATATCCTATAAAATGCAAACTGATGCTATTCCTTTTTCTGCAAGGGCATTGTCCAATTTCTCAAACAGAACTTACTCTGACACTAAATGAATGAGTTGTAGATGTATAGACTTTCACTAGGAGTTCACAGTGGGAAGGTCATATCCTACATAACAGAACCATACAAATACACAGAGGATACTTACAATAAAAAAGTTCAAATGAATTAGAGATAGTCATCTTAAGTTTAAATCATACATATTATATTCAATAAAGTGTTAAAGTTAATATGACTGTAAATTCTCTTCCCCAGTGTTCTTCTCCCAACAGCTTATCAACAGTTAACTGCACAGATTTTACGTGTACAATGTAAATTTTAACACATGTATACGGCTATAAAACCTTTAACACAGTCAAGATAATAAACATGTCCATTACTTCAAATATTTTCCTTATTCCTCACACCCTTGTATGAGCTTACACTTTCTAGGGTTTTGTAGAGAGTATGTACTCTTCTGTGTAATTACACTGCAAATTCATTCATATCAATAGCTCATTAGTCTTTATTTTTCAGCTAAGCACTCAGTTGTATGGATGTACTACAATGTGTTTAGCTGGTCTATCACTGAAGAACATTTGGATGGTTTCCAGTTTTTAAAAT
Source organism: Myocastor coypus (assembly GCA_004027025.1). Lineage (NCBI taxonomy): Eukaryota > Metazoa > Chordata > Mammalia > Rodentia > Myocastoridae > Myocastor > Myocastor coypus. The sequence continues at coordinate 58,026 of PVJA010000776.1, forward strand.
GGCTATGAACTTTTCTTTCTGTCATATTGGGAACTGAATCCAGGACCTCTGAATGGAACTATATTCCAAACCTTTTTTACTTTTTTTTTTTTTTTTTTTGAGACAGGATCTTGCTAAGTTTTCTAGTCTGGGTGGAAACTTATGATCCACCCGCCTCAACCTTGCAGAGCTCTGAGATAGCAGGTGCGTATGACCATACCTATCTTTGCACAAGCATCTTCTATGAGTATGTGGTTCCACTACTCCTGGGTAGACACCTGAGAAGGAAATGGCTGGGTCATATATAGCATCTATATATTTTGTAACAAATTGCAAGCCTTTTTTTCTTTTTCTTTTTCAAAATTAGTATGTGGTTGCCATACGTAATGAATGCATTCGCCATAGATAGCTGGTACACAACACATACTAATTCTTCTTATGCCTCCCAACATCTCTTTTGTCTTCTTATTCATAAAAGATCTCTCTCCCTGGTTCTTATTGCTAATTTTTATTTTCCTTTTTATTCATACTATGGTTTTTTCATATAAAAGAAACCACATAGCTTATGAGTCTGATTTACTTGACTTAACATTATATATTCAATGTTATATCCGTAACCTGAATCCTTCATCACATAAGTTAAAAAAAAATCTCATAAGCATAGCAACAGATCCAGAAAACAATGTTTGACAAGATCCAATCTCCATCCATGAAAAACTTCTAAGAAAGTAGGTATATCTTCTAGTATTCAGGAGGCTGAGGCAGGATTGCCATGAAGTTGAGGCCAGCATGGGTTACATAGGGAGCTCGAGGACAACCTGAACTACAGAGGGAGACCCTGACAAAACAAAAGTAAAAAATGACAAGAACAAAAAAGACCAAGCAAAACAAAATAGAAAAGCCAGGAAGAAAGAAAGAAGGATCATACTTCAATCTGATAAAAAGCCACTTACGACAAACCAATGGCCAACATCATATTAAACAGGGAAGAGGTGAGAGCTTTCCCAATAAAATCGAGACTCTCACGCTCAATATAGTACTGAAAATACTAGGTAGAACAATCAGGTAAGAGAAAGAAAAGGGATATGCGTAGTAGAGGAGTAGTCAAGCTGAGCATCTTTTCATGTATTCCCTTGGTTATGGTTTATGTCTAGTTGTCTCCTCAAAGCCTCATGCAATCATGGGGCGGGGACTTCTATAGATTAAGACTTGACTCATAAATCACTGGGATTATGTGTTTTAGCACTGATGAGATTATGGGTCTCAGTATCGCTGGGAATTATAGGTGTGGCCTGAGGTGGATAGGCTAAGGCAGAGAGCCTGATGTAATTTAAAGAGAGACAGAGATAGACTCAGGCTGTTGCTCTCTGCTCCCCTGGTTGGTTGGTTGCCTCTGTTGAGATTGTTGCTGTTCCGCTGCCATGAACTAGATGCTCTCTGCTCTGTTCACTCAGCCTTGGGCCAGCTGAATATGGACTGAAACTTCCAGTAATTGTGAACTAAATAAACCTTTCCTTTCTTCATTTTGGCTGTTGGGTGTTTGTCCCAGCACTGAGAGAAAATTAACTAAGACACCCTTGATATCTATTCAGATAAAGTGTCTACTGAAACATTTTGCTTATTTATTTAGTTTTATTGGATTGTTTTTTCAATGAGTATTGAGAAGATTTCTCACATGCCCTAGATATAAGTCCTTTGTAAACTATAAACTTGCTTTACAAGTATTTTCTTTTAGTCTGCTTCTTTACTTTTTATTCTCTGTATATTTTCTAAAGAACAAGATTTTAAAATTCTGATGCACTCCATTTTATCAATTTTATCTGATGGACTGAGTTCTTGGTTTTATGTTTAAGAAGGAATTTTTTTTCTAACCTCAGTGTTCCATATTTTCTTTGCATTTTTAGGGAAGGGTCTACAGGGTGTTCAAGATCTCACTACTAGATTGGACTTGTAGTGATCAGCCTGTGTACAGCCTCTCAAGAGTTGGGATTACAGGCGCATGCCACCACACCCAATGTCAACTGCTATCTCAGCATGCCCCTGGGCTGGGGCCATCATGGCAGGCCCAGGGATTGAATCCCCAACCCCTGTGCCTACTTGCAGGAGCTTTAATCCACTGAGCTATTTGACCTGCCCTTCATATTTTCTTCTGACTTACAAGTACAGTGTGTAGCTAAATAGAACCCCATTAGGAGTTAATTTTGCATATGGTGAGTAAATTCCCTACAAATGCCCTAGCTCTTAGGCAACTTCACAATTCATAAATTTCTCAATACCCATGCTCTGTGTCTTCTAGCTGTGTGCCTTAGCTGGTCCCAGGGAAATCTCTGCTCATCAATTCCAGATGGATAACAGCTCCTCTGTGCTTCCTCAGTGCCCCAGGCAGTAATCTAGTAATCTCTTGTTCTAGGCTCTTTTTTCACCATGCTATCTGCTCCCTGAACGCAGACCCCTTCTTCTGTGAGTAGTCCTTACCACACTGGAAAGCCATAATGAGCATTTGGAAAAGGTTGCTGAATAAAATCTGGAAGAATGAACAAATAAATGCTACATTCACATTCCATTAATTAGCAGATAATCTTGAAAAGCTACTGAGGAGACACGTTAGTCAACTTTTAATTAAAGGGAATATAAAAACACTATAGTTAAAAGGAATAAGAACTATTATAGGGTCTCCACCATATCAATTTTATTTCCAATGAATGTCTCAGCAAAAAAACCTCTAAATTAAGGAGACAATAAGAACCACTCGGTCAGGCCTGGTGGCATATGCCTGTAATCCCAATGCAAGTCCAAGTTACTCTGCTGTAAGTTCAAGGCTAGTGTGGGCTGTACAGAGAGTTTGAGACCAGCCTGAACTACATAGCAAGATCATGTCTAGATAAAAGAACTATTCTTCAGGAAAATTGTTCACAGAAACACCATGATGTTAGGCAGCAAGCTTTTTGGTTAGCTGCAAAAATTTCCATGAGTCATCTGCCTAGAGCTGGTGCTTGTCTCCAGTGTTTCACTTGAGAAAAGATAAGGCAGGCGTGGGGTGGAGAGGGTGAGTCATCCCAATGCTCCCTAAGCATTAGCATTTCAAAAAGCCTAGAATGTTCAGTTACTTTCAAGTTCACTGAGGAGCTGGGTCATTTTCAAGGTGAAAGTTTTCAAGGTGAAAGTGAAGAGAAGTCTATCCTCAGGGAGGAGGTGGCTCTGGCCATGGAGCACGGGTCCTATGGCAGGCAATGTCCACAGGGGCAACATCTGCTACTACAGAAATCATTTCTGGGGCCTTTGTGAAGGATGCACAGTTAAGCTCACCGTGTCTAGAACTATGCAGAAGTCTTCTGAACGTGGGAAAGTACAGATAGTGATATAAACAAGTCTCCATGTACATCTCAGTAATGGTTACACTAACATATAAATCCAAAAGTCATCTCCATGTGGGCAAAATATAATATTTAAATGAAGTGACAACCCTGAACTTGAGAGTGGTACGTTTGTGTGGGCACCTTGGCAGTACTCAAGAAACTTGTCAAAGTCACATCCTGACACCTGAAGGAGGACAGTTACAATCAGATCTTCTATAGCTAGATGCTTGGACTAATCCTTGAACTACTCTTGCCACCTCTTTTGACCTTTAAAAAATCTAAATGCAGTGCCCCAGGGGTGGGACATGGGGGAGGCAGAGGTAATCTGTCAGAAGAAGTGAGGTGCAAGCTCCCAAATTATTATTGGACTTGACAACAAGCTGAGCTAAAACCAACAAATCAAGATGAGGGTGGGGAGGAAGATGATACTTGCTCATCTTTTTAACTATCTAATGAAGTATGGACATACAGGTTAATATGCTTCCGCCATTTGATAGTTCCTTCCATGTTAGAAAGTGGCAGGGTATATGCCAGTGTTCCATCTCTCCTCACAAGAAAATGATACAGTATGTCCAACTCTATTCATCACAGATAGATTAGCCCAACTGTGGTAACCACACCACCATAGGGACTTCAGGAGTTGAAAGGCACAAGTGAACTTGGACAATGTAATACTTCATTTCATGGGTTTCCTCGTTGGGCCCAACTGCTCAGAATTAATGTAGTCTGAAATGAAGACTTTCTTAAAGAACTTCTGGAATTCTGACACATTGCTATAGCAGCCAAGGTATGCCTGCTATCCACAGGCTGCAGCCAGAGCCCACTAATAACATTCTCCAGCAGCAGGGAGCGATGAGGCTCTCAGCCTCTATTCCAGAAACATGCTGCTGAGATCCTTCTGTCAACCAGGCACTGGGTGGCACAGGGAAGGTAGTCTCCAAGCTACTTTTACGATGAATTCCAAAATCACGATTATGACCTTGCTATGTGATCAGCTGAATGACCCACATGCACTATTTCTTTCTTGTGACTTTTATGTCCAACTAACATAATAAGATTTCTAAGCTTAATAAGGTTTCTAAGCTTCACATTCACCTAGATACCTGGTTTTGCTCCTAAAGCCCAATTTTGCTTAAATGCAGTGGGAGGAGAAATTTGTTTTATTAAATATGCTCTTTGATTCTCTTGGATCCAAGTTATACATGCCCACACTGAAGAATAAGTGACCAAACAAGTCAAAATGTCAGAATGTATCTTGGTGGAAATGGCATAGACCTAATGCCTGCAGAGACAGAGCCAGCAGAGGATAGTACGGGAGCAACAGTCTGATGTCTGTAAAGTTATGGATTCACCCATCAGATGCATCACTTAGTATTCACAGTATTCAAAACTAGCCAGAGCAATCAAACAAGACAAGTAAAAGAGATATGAGTAAGAATCAAGTCAAACTATCCATGTTTGCAGATAATACAATCTTTTGCACAGAAGACCCAAAAACCTCTACCAAAAGACTTAACAAATTCAGCAAAGTGGCAGGATTCAAAATAAACACACAAAAATCAATAGCATTCTTCTACACCAATAATGAATCTACTCAGAAACCAGGAAATACTATTCATGGTAACTGTCAAATATTAAGTATTTCAGAATTAACCTAACCATCGACATGAAAGATCTCTGTAAGAAAAACTACAGCACTCTGAAGTAGAGACTGAAGAAAACATTAGAAAATAGAAAGACATTCTGTAACTGGATAGGCACAACTGATACTGTCAAAATGCTCATGTTCCAACAATGATATTTAGATTTAATGGAATTCCAACCATATACCAACAATATTCTTCACAGAACTAGAAAAAAGTCTTAGTTTATACAAAAACAGAAAAGATACAGAATAACCAAAGAAATCCTGAGCAGAGGAGCAAAGCAGGAAGCATTATAATCCTGGATTTTAAATTATCCTACAGAGCTATAGTAAGAACACAGCATGCAACTGGCACAGAAAGACATCTAGGTCAATGCAATAAATGGAAGGCCACAGTCTCACTGACCTTTGACAAGAGGGCCAAAAGCAAATATTGGAGGATAGATAGCCTCTTTAACAACTTGTGCCAGGAACACTGGTTATTGACATGCAGAAAATCAATCTAGATTCGTATCTTTAATCCTGTACTAAAATAAAATAAAAATAGATCACAGGCCGAGGTAATAAAAACAGAACACTGAATCTACTGGACGATAAAATACTTAAAACTATTGAAATCATAGGTATAGGCAATAAAACTTCAGTAACACCAAGGATCAACAAGTGAGTGTTACATTAAATTAAAATGACTCTGCGCAGAAAAGAAACAATCTAAGAGTGAAGTGACCCAAGTACAGAATGGAACAAAGTTTTTCCAGCTCTTTCTTGGACAGAGGTCTAATTTTAAAGAACAACAATAACAACAGCAACAAGAACAACAACAAACCACATAAGATCCAATCTTAAAAAATGGGCAAATGAAAGAGATACTTTTCAAATGAAGAAATACGACCAGTGAATAAGTCCATGAAAAAATGTCCAGTGTCTTTGGCCATTAGAGAATTGCAAATCTAAACAAGTCCGAGATCCACCTCACTCCAGAAAGAGTGGCCATCATCAAGAAATCAAAAGTAACAACGAAGCTTTGGGGAAAAGGATACCTTCTGTTCTGTTGGTGGGAGTGCAAACTAGTACTATCACTGTGACAGTTGGTATGAACATTCCTCAAAAAGGAATAGAAATTCCACTGGACTCGGCTATCTCTCTTTTTGAAACACATTAGAGGGATGCATGCACACCCAAATTTATAGCAGCACAACTCACAATATCTACATCATGGAAACGGCCTACATACTTGTCAATGAATGAATAAAATGTAGCATGTATATATAATAGTGTACTATCAAACCACAAAGAATAAACTTGAGTCATTTGTGAGAAAATGGATGAATCTTAAGACATAATTCCAAGTGAGATAAATCGGACAAAGAATGTTAAATATCACATGCTTTCTCATATGAGAAATCTAAACTATAGACAGTTTAAAGAGTAATATAAGTGAGAGAGGGATAGGAGAAACACAGAAATACACTTTTTGGAGATTGGTAAAGGGGCTGGGGAAGAGAGGTACCTGGTGGAGAAAAGGATTCAACAGGATAAAGGTACAATATGTATACGTACCAGTTGCTCACAATTAATGTAATTACTATGTCTCACAAATACATACTAATTAAAATAAACAACTAAAAGCAAAGCAAGTCAAAGGAGAGTCTATAGTTACATTTTGTGCTGTGCAGCAGTCTCCTTATATGCAAGATCCCAGTGGAGTGAAGTGCTAGATAGTCCCAAGCCTGAACCTCCGTGTGTAGTGGGATCACAATCATGCAAAGTAACTATGAGATGCTACTGCATACTTAATATTGACACATAAGAGTGATAGAAGCTATGGCTCTAAAACTTGGGGAATTCAATTCTTCCATGTCCCTAGAGTTTCTGAGACTGGGAGAGATGCTAAAGGGAGGGCCTCCTCCCTCATATCAGCTGTACAATGCCATGCAACAATCTAGGCACACTGGTCAAATGAGAACTCAATAGTATTTCTTCATAGGATGCTTTAAGCTTATTTTTCTAAGAATATTATTGTGGCAAAAATGTTTACAAAGTATGTTTTTATTACCTTAGTTTTCCTGCTGGGGCCCATAGAAATTATACAGATTTATGACCATACTATGAGGTATTTAGAATTCTACTCATCTCTGATCTCATTTAAGAAAGGTTGGGTGTGTGAATAATGTCCTTTTCCTAAAGCTTTCCAGGTCTCTTCACTATGTCACAGTCCTAAGACTCAAAACAGTTCACTCCAGGGGAGCTGCCATCGTCACCATAATACCCCAGCTCCACCAGTGAGGCCCTGGGGCCACTGTTCCCAGCGGGTCTCACTCTAAACACAGTGTGAGTCCCATGACCCACCCCATCCCACTGTATGCTATTTGCCATAAGAATCTGAAAACCAGTGTTAAACATAACTATTACTGCATTAACCACGGCACCTACAAAATGCAATCTAGAAAAAATGCATACAGAACACTGAGATTTCTTGGTTACAGTTTCCTCTGTAATGTTTTCAGAAATCTCTAGGAGACAGCTAATAGATAATGAATCCTTAGACATGATAACCAGTGGCAATATACATGAGGGCTCTAAACTCAGTGATCCACCAAAGTACTATTCCAAATTATTTTTTATTCCTGACACATAGATAATGAGTTATAAACACATTCTAAATTCCTTTTTACCTAACTAGGCACATGGTGACCAAGTGTATCTCTGAGTTGCAAGTTCACAGCAGCAGTGCTTTTCATTTCCAAAAGCTTTTTACAAATTCCTTGGTTGTGAAACAAAACAAAACGTTCCCAGAAAAATCTTTTTATTTACATGTGCATCCAAGAGCAACTGACCTTTGAATTCTTTTTTTTTTTTTTTTAAATTTTATTTATTTATTATTTTTATTCTTGTTTCAGAACCTTTGTTTATTGACTCATTTTTATGGCCGCCTCAGCCTGCCCCTAGGGCAGGGCTGGCGCAGCATGTGGTGCTGGGGATCGAACCGGGGTCCCTAAAGCCGCCCAAGCTTCCCCAAGCAGGCGCTTTGGACCACTGAACCATCCTGCCAGGCCCCAGAATTCTTTACTTGCAATTTATGTAAAAATAGTCTGTAGTTTGAAATCTAAAAAAGGAATTAAAATGATTGAGAAAATGACAGCAGAACTGGAGCTTACCTTCAAAAAGGCTTTCTTTTCCAAAATGTTCATGATAAATGGAGGGATGCCTGGAAGTAAAGGCAGACGCTCAAACCTTTGTTTAATGTCATTTCCAGATCACTTTACCTGTCCCCCACCATAGTATGATAGAAAGTTTGTATCACTTTAAGGAGATTTTTCCACTGCTAGAGTAAAAACAATTTGTAATATTTTAAAGATTCTTAAACTCTTACTAATCATTATAGTGTATATCAAATTATCACATAATATTTGTTCAAGGTGATAATACATGTTATACCTAAATTTAAAATTAATTATATTTAAAAGCTAGTTTCATTTTCCAGATTTCTGCAAAAGCAATGTAAAAGCCATGACATTTTATAAATTTTTTTCAATGTATTTATTTTATGTATAGGGTTTCACTATACAGCTTGGACTGGTGGTGATCCTCCTGTTTTTAGCATCTCCAGAGTTGGGATCACAGGTGGCCAGCTCAGCCCACCCCAGGCATGGGGCCAGCACAGTATGTGGTACAGGGAACTAAACCCCAGTTCCTACTCTTGCCTAAGCAGGCATTTAGTCTACTGGCCTATCTTGCCAACCTGAAGTTTTATAATCTTGAACAGCCTTTTTTTTTTCCTCCTTCTTTTTGAGACAGGGTCTTGCTATGAAGGTCAGGCTGGCCTTGAGCTCACTTTTGTAACCCAGGCTGGCCTTGAACTTGCAAGGATCCTCCTGCCTCAGCCTCCCAAGTGCTAGGATTATAGGCGTGCACCACCATGCTGGGCTTCCTGAGCAGAATTCTGTCTGTAACACTGTTCTTCTTTTTTGTCTTTCGTATTTAGTTTCAATTTAATTATACTTATTAGTACCATTTAGGGATATGCAATGATCATATTCATCATAGGGAATTTGTACCTGTACATGATATACCTTGATTTGAACAGGTAACAAGACAAATATCAGGAATTTTTCCCTTCATATTAAAACAGCAAAGGGGATTTTCCTTAACTGTCCATCATGCATGAAGATCACTGGAGAAGCTCTTGCTTCAGTACATGCTAGATCATCTGCTAGCCAGACAGTGCTAGAAAAGTCACTTAACTCCTCTGTCTTGGTTTTCTGTTTTTCCAGCTATGAAATGGGGAATATTATATTAGATTGGCTATGATAATCAGATGAGATAATGCATGTGAAATGTCGGTATGTGGCGGGCAGCAACCTTTACTAGACATAACAGTCACATCAGCGACTTTAATGTATCAATTACCATCATAAATTTCTCTAGGACAGAAAGATTGAATTTCTTCCCTGGGGCTTAATAGTACTTAAAATAACTACGTTACTAGAAATGAGGTTGTTGGACTGGTACAACCCCAAGACAAGTATGACAGTTCAGAAGGGGGAAAGAATCAAACCAAAAGCAAATGCAGAGTGGGAATTGGAGTTGTGACATTATTTTTAGTAAATTTGGAAGTCAAATCACAGGCTTCCCACAGGACACTGAGGGTTCCATTGTTAAATCAGATAATGATGCTGACCTTCCCCCAATTATCTGGAATGGGAATAGTCACGCCTTGCTCCTCAGTGTCCATGAGATACTAGTTTCAGAGCTCTTGAGGATATCAAAGCCCAAGGATGTTCACATCTCTTATATAAATGTTACGGCATTTGCATGTATAATAACTCACACATTCTCTCATATACTTCAAATCATTTCCAGATTATACAGTACAGCATACCTAAAACAAGGTACATGTGCTGTGTAATTGCTGTATTAAATTGTCTGGGGAATAATGACAAGGAAAACAAAAGCCTGTACATGTTTAGCACAGATGCAATGTGAGTAGCTGAATCCATGGATGCTGAACTGTGGATAATGTAGGAAGGAGGACTGTAGAAAGCACAGTGTTCCTTCTACTTTTGGTGCCTATTCTTACTTGTTTACTCATGAGCATTCACAATGTCAAAAGGAATTTGAAAACAGTCAAAACTTCATATTTTGTTTGTATTTTAGGGAAGGGTCTAAAGGGTGTTCAGGATCTTACTACTACATTGGACTCATAGTGATCCACCTATTTATAGCCTCCCAAGAGCTGGGATTACAGGCATGCACACTATGCCCAGTCTCAATTGCCATCTCAGGGTGCCCCAGCTTGCAAGTGCTTTCATCTGCTGAGCTATTTCGTTGGCCCTCTAAAACTTCATTTGAGAACTTCCTTTTAATAGCCAAGAGCTGTCTGCATGAAGCTCACATGATAAAGTTAAATAGACTAATTGCTGTTTTAGATTTTTTTCTGCAAATAGCACTATAACTCCTATCTCTCCTGTCTCAGAACCAGCTCTAGGTCCCATTCTGAGGGTAGCTTTAAGCATCTCTGAGGGCAGGCAAGAGACTAAAAATACAAAGCAGCTTTTCTGTCTCTGGACATGTTGGCTCCATGTTCCCCGGAGAAAAGTGAGCAGCTCCTTGGCAGACACTTAGCTCATCTAAACACTTCCATTTGTTTTGTGTTCAAAGAATTTCTGATTGCTACAGATAAAATCTTCAGCAGGAATTACTTCTCTCTATGGACTTTCAGAAGTTTCTTTCCAGATGTGTAAAGATCAGATTCTTCCCTTCAAATTCTCATTAGCCCTACTGCGTTCCTCTGGTCTGGTCTGACGAGCCATGATCCTGTGTCATGAGCACGGAGCCAGCCTCTAGAACAATCTCCACACAGCAAGCCTACACGCTCTTCAGTCTGTTCCCACCCAGCACTCCGAGCCGTGCATGCAGGTAAAACCCATCTGGATGATGCTTCTCCCTGGCTCAAAACTCTGCATGGCTCCCGACCCTGCAGACTAAAAGCCAAAGCTTGGGAAGTGTCAGCAACCACCCACAAGCTGCCCAGCACCTCTCTGCCTCCCTCCTTAGCTCCCCATCTCTGTCTGCTCTAGCTGCACCGCCTTACCCACCAAGTTTCCAATAAAAGTGATTCACTCCTGTAGCCCCTGGCTGCTGTGTCTGCCCAGAATATTGGCCCCTGACCACCACTCAGCTCACACCCTCCTCTCCCCCGGCCTTCTTTCAGGCTGCCTCCTATGTCACCAACATTCCTTCTCCTCTTTCGTCCTTCTTGCCACTTCACATGCATATCAAGCATCCCTAAACTGAAAAACCTGAAATCCAAAATGCTCTAAAATCAGAAATTTTGAGCACTAAAAACCACCACAGTAAAAATTTTACATTTGACTCATGTGACAGGTCAGTCAAAATGCAGACCTATAATACACAATTTATTGAATATCCTCAAAGGGAATAAAGGCCCTATAGTTCCATTCACCTGTGACATGCAAACTTTGGAATTTTTTTTCTTTTGGTGGGCTGGGGATTGACTCAGGATCTTGCATTTGGCAGGCAGGCATTTATGCCACTGAGCTATATCCCCAGCCCGTATGTACATAATTAAGAAATTGCACAAAATTATCTTAGGTCATGCATATATGGTATGCATGAAACAAATATATTCATATTTAAACTTAGGTCTCATCCTCAAGATAGCTTGTGATAGATATGAGAATGTCAAACAATAAAACAAACAAAAACTCAAATGTAAACCACTTTTGGTTCTAAGCATTCTGGATAAGGGATACTAAATCTCAATTGTATTTTTATTTCCTTATTTATCTTCTGCCTCACTAGAAGGTAATTTTCAAAAAGGGGAATGACTTTACGTGCTTGTTTACTGATCCATAAAAGCTTGTTCAACTTATACTTCTGGAAAAACTGAATGCATGGCCCCATCTCACTGACCCATGCCAGGGGCTGCCATGAGGATCCTGGAGATGACGACTTGCGCGATAGCCTGTTTGGCAGCGTTTGCTGATTCCCCCAGGCGGTTCCCATTTTCGTCGGTGACAGGAATGCCAACTTTGAGTTCCCTGTGGAGTAAAACGCATGTAAAACAAGTTCTCAAATACCTTCGTGCAGCATCTTGAAATAGCACTTCCCTGGGAAGGAGCAGGCCCTCGCCTATCCAGACACCCACTCGAATGTCACTTTTGGCGCTGACAAGTCTATTTTTAAATACCACGAATAAGCTCAGACTTCTTGTGATAGACACACAAGTAAAACCACACCAATATGCTTTATAAAAAAGGTGTGCCTTTTCAATAATAGTAGGATTTGAAGCGCACATGTGCTAATTTAAAGATAAGGCTAATTTCTAGGTTCATGCACAAATTTGAGAAACTTTGTACATCAGAAATTGTTACATGGCATCATGCCAGCTAACTGTACTGATGTGGAAACAGACTTACACATGGCCCTACTGAGCATTTATTAACTATAGTTACTAGGGCAGTGAGAATAATTCTTACTGTCATTTTTTATTATTAATTCCAAAATGATTTTTCTTGTTCCTTTTTCTTTGATTTTTGCCAATTCTAACAACATACTTTTTAAAAATTTTATTTATTTATTTTTGGTGGTACCAGGGATTGAACTTAAGACCTTGCACTTTCCAGGCAGAAAGTCTCAGATTCCATAAATTTCCTCTGCACATATTAATACAAAAATTTCAATGAAGCCAATTGTTTCAAAAGACTCCTCTGTGGAACACAAATTAATCTTACCTTTGCCTCATTAATGGAATATTAATGCAATTAGCAGCAGCTACAGCAGCAAAGGGAACAAAACGTCCTATCAGTGGTGAGACATGCTGCAAAAAAGAGAATTCCAAAACATTATGTCTCTTTTCCTGGACAATGCAATGGACATAACTTAGCTTCTGTTAAAATGCTGAACCCTAGCTATATAGAAACTCAGTCCAAGAGGACTCTTCAACTTGTTTCCTAGCTTTAGTTTTATATTTCCAGCTTGGATGGACTAGGACAGAACACACTCCTAGGATATTCTGACAGCTTACTGTGTCGGAGATATATGGTTTGTAGAATCCCAAAGTGTTGAGTTCATACGCTGGCTCTTTTGACTCCTCAAAGACACTGCCTGTCATGTAGTCTTAGGGTCAGGGAAGGGGGGCAATTGGTACTAAAGAAGGCCAGGCACAGAGTTTGCTCTTGGGTGATGTCATGGGTGACAACCCTTCCCATACTCTTCGGAAGATGTAACTAAAATATGAGTACAAGACAAAGCTATGTGGCTGGAATTCTTTGGAGAAATAATAGAGATACTTAGATCCAGATAGGTGAGAAAGACCTGGACTTCAGGGCTGAGTACCTTGGTTAATGCATTAAGTCCTAGAGCTGTTGCCACAGCACCAGTTGTTGCAGAAACATAAGCTATTCCCAGCTCTCTGAAAAAAAAAAAAAATGAGTGTGTAAATAATGAGTGTGTAAATGACAAATACACATCAGGAAACTTTGCTTCATTATTTGAAAAACATGAAATATGCTATGCTTAAAGGTAGATTCCAGAAAACAATATGTAGCAACATTACTATAAGCAGAAAAACCTGGAGAAAGAGCAAGTAGACCCCTAAAACAGGCTTACCCCTACCAGGTAAACAAGTAGGTGGAGTACTTGTACTGGGAAGGAAGGAGGGCAGTGTAGAGCCAACTACAAATGCAGAGAATCTTGGGCTCAGTGTTTGGCGCAATTGCCTTAAATGAAAAATGCTTCCCAGAATATTAATATATGTGGAAAGCAAAATGCAATGCTGCTATTTTTAAAAACATTGTTTTACTGTATAAAAATACTAAAAGGCTCATCTTCAAAGGGCAATTAAGCACGAGCAGTTCCCATGATTGTAATAATACCTGTGGGTTGCAGATTTCAGTATTTTGGGTTCTATTTGATAACAGTAAAAGAATATAGGTTTCCAGAGGCGATTTTCATTGATAAAAAGAAAAAAATAATTTTCTTTCAAGTATTATACAAGTTACAATACTATTTCTGCTTAACTAATTCCTTTGGCTTGTCTAAAAAAACATTATTTTAATAGGAGTCAAATACATATAAACTCATTACTTCTGGGAGGGGGGGGGTACTCCAGAGAGGTACTATTTTAAAAATACAGCAAGTGTAATCATCACACCATCATGATTTCCCTTGGTTGCTGTAGAGAACACTGTTGGCCCTGCTGGTTTGATTCTGGTTGCTTTGACTCAGGCAGTCTTGATGGCAGACCAGGTTGTCATTTCCTGGGGACAGGGCCTGATTCATTTATCATGTGTTCTCAGGGGTATGGGGCTCCAGAGTACGTGAGTAAATAACATTCTACCAGTGCCACGGTAGCATAAATACTATCTGAGGAGGTAGGATGGAAGAACACAGATATTTTGAAAGAAAAAGGGGAAGAAACACAAAGATGAAAGGTAGTGCTCTGTACAACATAAACAATATGGACAGATAGAGTCTCTCTTACATGAGAAGTCTAGAGGTATAAATAAATTAAAGAGAAAACTGTAGGACACTAGAAAACAAGAGAAGATTTGTTGCAAAAAAGGAGAGGACCAAGAGATGGAAAAAGTTGAGAGGAAAGAAAAGGGAAGGAAGGAACTCAGATTTGTCACGTCCATATACCAATTTCCCATAAAGTGTTTAATTATTATATACTTTAAATATGCATTAATAAAAAGCTAAACAAACAAATACATGCTTTAAAAAAGAGAATACGACCACTTAACCAAGTGCTGGAGAAGTGCGACAGGTGCGAACCCTTGTAGCCTTACTTCACAGTGAGTGGCGCGTCTCCACTTCTGTTGGTGTAATTAACAACAGCATTGAAGGACTGGTTAATCCACTGCCAGAACAGCACAGCCGGAGTGGTCCTGAAACAGCAATCCACCATTTTCCCACTGGCCTTGTGACCAGGCCACTGAGCACAACAGGGAATGTGAACATGCATGGGGGGGGGTGTGAGAGAGGGGCAGACACTGGTCAGACTGCATATGGGCCACAGGCTTAGCGCCCATGCAGCTGGCCTTTGTGATCATCAGTTTCCTCGTCAGCAAGTAAATGGCAAGTTCCTTTATTTGGGCAAAAAGAAGCCATTTTCAGGCTCTGCAGTCCCAGTTCCTCCTAAGTGCAACCCTATGTGTATGTATGTTGATGGCAGTCTGTATGTCTACAGCTATACACAGCTTCATACATGTAGTTTACGTAAGCAGATTAAAGGACAATTCACTTATAGGCTTCTTTTCTTCTATCTTAGTTGCTTTTGGGTACAAAAGACAGGGAAAATTAACTTTTTCTTGAACAAGACAGAAGATGCTGTTTAGCAGAGGAATAAGGCAAAACAGATCTTTGAATAGAATATTTATTTAAAGGCATCATGATAGGCCTGGTGCTTGATAGTATAACAACATTTATACAAAGTGGGACTAAAACTGAAATAATATTTATGATATTCCTTTGTTTTTCCCAAAGCAAGACTATCTCTTGCTTTTGAGACAGGGTCTCACTATGCTGCACAGGCTGGTCTTGAACTTCTGGGCTCCAGGGATCCTCTCATTTCAGTCTCCCAAACAGCTGTGATGGTAGGTGTGCACTACCACATCCAGCTATAATACTCGTATTTTATTTTTAATTCTTTAAAATTTAATTGTATTGACTATATTTATGGACCATAATATGATATCTTCATATTATGGAATGGTTAAAGCTCATCAATATACCTATTACCTATACACTTAGGAAATGACATTAATTTCAACAGAATTATCTCTATTTTAAATACATCCTTCAGGCTTCTGTAATGCTGAGTGATGAACTGCTGTTACACATCCATAGCTTACCTATAAAACGTCATCATGCAGCCTGTGATGGTCATGTTCATCGGAACCTGGGCTGACATCCTTCCGATCAAAATCATCTTTTCACCAGTGTCAGGATGAAAAGCAGAATCGTAGATGTATTTTGCTCGCCATAATTCATTTTCTGTAAGACCTGGAGGAACAACTCCTTGTCTAGGAAAATGACAACAAATAACACAGCAAGTGTTCATTTCAAATACCTTACCAGTGCCCTAGAGACAAGGAGCTACAGAGGGTTTACAAGTCG
This sequence comes from Myocastor coypus, assembly GCA_004027025.1. Lineage (NCBI taxonomy): Eukaryota > Metazoa > Chordata > Mammalia > Rodentia > Myocastoridae > Myocastor > Myocastor coypus. The sequence goes on from PVJA010000776.1 coordinate 74,151, forward strand.
ACACTTGGATACAGTTGTGCATAGATGAGATGACTTCGCTAGGCATAGTTAGTAACTTTTTAAATTTTTATTCTGTATTTACTTATTTAACCTTGCTGCTAAGGATAAAAAAACAACCCCCCCCCCCAAAAAAAAACACCCACCAAACCTCTTGTACTCTAAAATGGTCCTTAGTTTTAAAACATTGTTTTATATGGCATAATGAAAACCCTAGCATGGATTTTGCAGACTCTAAAATATTTTATCCAATTAGATGAAAACTATGCAGTCAAAAATACTAATTCATTTTTAAACCAACAGTTTTGATTCCTAGATTAGGAAGTATGATGTATTCACTATAGTTTTTTCCTTACCAAAGAAACATGTTCAGTATCAAAATTTAGAAAATACAGAAGTTCATTAGAGGTGGACTACCTGCTCGGGAAACCCTCCTGTTCTTCTCTTGGACAGGAGCTTTCTTTCCCCTAATAAATCTATTCTGCTCATTAAAAAAAAAAAAAAAAAAAAGAAGTTCACTAGAGCACTTAAAATCCTATCAGCCTTTATTACATGTTGGCCACTACTTGTAATGTGTTGATTAATACATATCTAGGACCCTGTGCTCTGTGCTTAACTACTTTTAAAATTCAGTAATATTTTGCAAGCATTTCTTCTTTTGTGCAGGCATTTTTCTAAATCATCTGTGCTGGATTGAATTGTGTTTCACCCAAATTTACAACCACCTATAGGTCTACAGCATTTTCTTATTTAGAAACTGGGTCTTTGTCAATGCAACTAGTTTAGGATGAAGTCATATTGGATTAGAGTGGTCGCTAAATACAGTGTATCCTGATAAGGTGGCCATGCCCAGTACACAGAGGAGACATATGACGACAAAAGCACAGAGTGGAGTGAGGTGCCAGTAAAGCCAAGGGACACCCAAGAATCCCCAGAGCTATCAGGGCCTCTTTCCGTATAGAACCTTTAGCAGAGAATGGCCCAGCTGACACCCGGATATTGGATGATCTACCTCTAGAACTAGAAGAGAATACATTTTTGTTGTTTTAAGCAACCCAGTTGGTGGTAAATTGTCACAGCAGTCATGGAAAATAAATACACCATCCTTTTAAAAGCTGCGTAATATTCTATTGCATTATTTTCAAATAACATATACTTAAAAATTATACCAAAACCCAAGGTTTTGGGCATTTTAATTGCTTTTAAGCAGATAAACTCATACATAAATATCTCTCCACATTGAGATTTAGAAAGAAATGAACAATTTACAGAGATAAAAGCTATATAATAAATTAAAACTGTTTTTATTGTTCATTTTTTTAAGTTTTTTTTTTTTTTTTTTTTTTGTTGTTTGGCACAGGGTCTTCCTACATAGCTCAGACTTGTAATAATCCTACTGACGCCTCCAGCACTGGAATTATAGGCATGTGCCACCATGCCCAGTTTCGGTGGCTGGCAAGGTACATGCGGGTTCTAGGGTAGGCACAGCATGTGGTGCCAGGGATTGAACCAGGTCCTTACACTTTTTAGTCAGGCTGTTAGACTACTGAGATAGCTATCTCCCCAGACCCTCGTTCATTATTTAGATAAGTATTTGTTTTATTTATTTATTTATTTTTATTTTTTAAGGTTTTTTTGTATTTAAAAAAAATATTTTATTTATTTTTTTCTTGTTTCAGAACCTTTGTTTGTTTATTCACTCATTTTTATGGCCGGCTCAGCTTGCCCCGAGGGCAGGGCTGGCGCAGCATGTGGTGCCGGGGATCGAACCACGGTCCCTGAAGCCGCCCAAGCTTTCCCAAGCAGGAACTTTAGACCACTGGGCCTATCACGCCGGGCCCCTAGATAAGTCTTTGTTTTAATCATATATCAATAGGAGCAGATTTACTGTTATTTAGTTAACTTATACATGTACTTCACACTGTGGATAATTAATCCAAAGTTTAATTTGGTTAGATATTGGCTGTTCTAAAAATTTTGTATTTCTTATGTAACAAAGAACCACCTGGAAGTTGTACAAATATTCACCTAAATTTATCAAATTATCATAATGGTTTTCTTTGTCCTAAAATTTTAATTTATTTAGAATTTATCTTAAAATTTAAAAATGTAGAACTTGCCTAACTTTAGTTTTATATTCACTGGTCTCTATCAATTGAGATGTTGTGAATATTAAATGTACAATATCAGAGCTGGGAGATAGCTTGGTGTTCTGAGCACCTGCCTGGCAAGCACAAGGACCCAGGCTCCATCCTTGGTACCACAGGCCCTGCCTGCCTTGTTCTGCGCCTGCCTCCGAAACCTGATGTGGTGGCGCATGCCTGGAATCCCACCTCTGGGGAGGCTGAGATAGAAGGATCACTGTGAGTCTGCACTGCCTAGTGAGCCCCAGTAACAAATAAATAAAAATAATAAAAGATTACAAAACTAAAAAAATATGCAATATTGAGTTGAATTTCTTCTTTTCTGTACATTTTGGCCTTATTAAACTCATGTGCTTGATCTTTTTTTTTTTTTTTTCTCCACATTCTTCCTGAATAAGAGCTCATGTTTTGTGAAGATAGTTTCATTTCTTCCTTTCTTTATTTCTTTTACCTTTATTATTTAAATTTTCCTTTATGGCACTCCCTGATATCTTCAGCACAGTGCTGAGGAAGATCAGCAAGAACACGATCCTCTGCTCTTCGGGAAAGTCACGGTTACTTCACCATTAATTTTGACATAGGCTTGTTTTTTCTGCATACTCCCGGTGTGTTGAGAAAATTATGCATGCATGTTGGATTCTGTCAGTTTTGTTGTACCTTATTGAGGTAGTTAGTCCTTCTTTTTTAGACTATGGTGTGCAAGTGATTTGCAAATGTTAAGCCAGTCTCATGTTCAAGTTCCTCTTAAGTTCTGCTTATTTTAGGTATTGCCTTCTTTCCCTATGGCTAAGTTTTTAAACTGCTGAATCCTCTTGAGGCTATCTGTGTCTATGAGGAATACAATTATTTTTTTTTCTTGTAATCTTTGTTCACTTTTGTTATCAGGGTATTGGTGGCTTCAGGAAAGAGGAAGTATTTCCCCTGTGGGAGAATTTGTATTTTTTCCTGTAAAAAAAATGTTACTTTTTTTCATGTAAAATCATTTAACCTGAGAGATATTTGTTGCTGTGTTATCATCTTAATATTTGTTTCTGTTTGTCTTGTGTCTTTATTCTTTTTTTTTCTCTTTGGCTGCCTTCTTTTGGATTGAGAAAATTTTGATAATTTACATATTCATAGAAGGCTATATATTTTATCATGATTTTCAAAATTTTAGCAAAAAAGTGAAGTAATATCTTTTTTTTTGAATTTTAGGGAAGGGTCTGCAGGGTGTTCAGTCTCACTGCTAGGTCAGACTCATAGTGATCTGCCTGCTTACAGCTTCCCAAGAGCTGGCATTACAGGTGTGTGTCACCACGCCCAGTCTCAATTGCCATCTCAGTGCACCCCAGGGTTGGGACCAGCATGGCAGGTCTGAGGATCGAACCCTCAGCCCCTGTGCCTACTTGGAATGCTTTAGTCTATGGGGCTATTTGGCTGGCCCTAAGTAGTACCTTTTACTTTTTATTTCTGTTTTTCTTTTAGGGACCTTCCTTTTTCTTCTTGCTGCATATTTTGAGTTGTGTTTGCTTATTTTATTTTTTTTTTGTTTGCTTATTTTATATGTATTAGACTTGCTAACAACTTACTGCATTCATTAAAAAGTTAGTTTTTCTATTTATTTTTTAAAAGCCTACTAATTTCTAATTTTTATAAATTAATCATTTTCCCTGAAAATTGGTGTGGCTATTAACGGCATGAATGTGGCATGAATGTGGCAGTTTCTGGTCCTAACTAATCCACTTCTGCATCAGAATGACTAAGGAAGGTCAATATTTATGCCTTAGGGTTTGAAAATCAAACCTTAGGGTTTCTGTTTGAAAAATGTGGCTAACAAAGTACTACCTACCTGTAAGGGTGACTGGGAGGGTTAAACTAACAAATATAAAAGGTCTCCAGCAGCAGCCGACACACCGGAAATAGCATCCAGGATTTGTGACTTTCTTTTCTGTCCACTGTTGTTTTCTAATTTCTCAAACCGAATGCTGGACTCATTACTGTTCCTTATTGGTTAGCTACTGAGATAGGTAAAGACATGAACTTCCCACTGCAGCTCAATTTTGCCACAACTTGTTTCCTATCACTTTTCTCAGTCCCTTTGCTTTGTAGTTGTATTCTGGCTCTTCTTTTTCAACAAAGCCTTAAAGGGAAGTGTTCAAAAACTGCGATGTGATTGGTGGTGTCTCAGCCACCTCCTCAATCCTGGGACACAAAGCCTGAGACCCATAAATTAGAGGACCAAAGGCTTTGTTTTGGCTCACAGTATGCAAAGGTTTCAGTCTGAACTCAGCTGGTTCCAAGTAGAAGGGCACCTGGAAGGGCCCTTGAAGGAAAAGCAGCTGACGTCAAGGTGGCTGGGAAGTATCCAGGGAGGGAGCAGAGAGGAAGGAGGGAGGACACTAGGCCACACCCGGTGGCCGCCATTTTGCCAAGGCTCCACCTCTTAACATCACATTTTGCTAAAGTTCAGTGACCTGTCAAAAGCCTTACCAATAAGTGCATGAGGTTTTTTTGGGGGCCATCCGCATATAACCCAAAAAATGACTATGAAAGACTGAAATGTATGTTAGAATTTCCTATTATTACTGTGCTTTAGTCAAGTTCTATTTGCATATCTTTGTCAAGTTCTTCTGGTTTATTTTTTTTTTTAATTCATTAATTTTAACAAGAAAAATAATAATGAGAGTTTCAAAACGTTAGTAGGACAGGCATAATAATACAATGCATATTGTTGTCTTTGAAGTAGTTGTTCAGAGTACAAGGTAGAGACATGATAACTTTTCTAAACACTACTGGTACAAATATTTCTTCTCACTGAACTAACAGAAAGTAGTTATATGCATTGTCCAATATTCCATAATAGTAGTGGGTTATCAGCAGAACTGGCAATGTCAGAAGCTGTTGACTTGAGCCTTTTACACATCAGCATAGCAATCTGGCTTTACTTTTTATACCTTGTGATTCAACTTTTCTGCTAGATGGTTAAGATCAAGTTAAAGCAAGATCTATATACAAAACATGTAACTTTTGTATCTGACAAAATCCCCTCAGGATTTACCTTGAAATCATTTACAGAGTATGTAGAACTTTTTTTCAGTGTCTTCTGATTTATTTGCACTGATTTTTTTTTCCATCTGATTTCTATATGGCAGACTGCTCTTTTTTTATTTCTAGTCCACTTTAGGAAACTTTATTAAGAAGTTTGTTTTAGATGTTTTTCATGTTTGTAGCCTTGGCAAATAAAGACAATTTGGGACAAACATTTCTGGTTTATAAGTTTTTCTGGTAGAAACTAGGCACATATTTTCTTCTTCTGGCATTCAATGTATAGATGAAAAGATTATCTGTGTGGAAAGTTGTTCTTTTTAGAACCTTTTCTTCCTGTGCATAAAAGCTTATGCAGTTTTTAAAGCTATGTTTATAGGCAATGTAAACAACAACAATAACAACAGTTAATACATGTGGGTCCCCTTGCTCGAAATGGCATGGTTAATTTAATTTGTACACACATGCTTACCAGAGGAGAAACACTTTCTGTTACACATTTAATACTAATTTTTGTTTGTGTTTGTACTAGTCTCTCCTTTAGAAGCACCAAGTAATTATATCTTTGCTCTTCTATTCCTCAGATATAATTTTTTTCCATGCCTTTCTTTCATCTACATCAGAGACTGCAAAACCACAGTCCAGAGCCCGATATAATGTGAGCCGAGAAGTATTTTTTCATCTTTAGAGCATTACATGTACAAATAAGCAAGAATCAATATATATGCATGTATGTGTGTGTACACAGGTTGTGTTTCTATATGCAAATAAGGAATAGAACAGAAGACAGATTAATAGGAGGTGGAGAGAGGTTCAGATAGTTCTCCAAATTACCTATCCCATTGTTTCAAATATATTTTAACATACATACTACTTTATTTCTTTTATACTGGTAGTTTCTTAGCTAATTGTTTTTTTTTTTTTTTTTTTGAGACAGGGTCTCGCTATGCAGTTCAGGCTGGCCTTGAGCTCACTTTCGTAGCCCAGGCTGGTCTCGAGCTTGCACCAATCCTCCTGCTTCAGCCTCCTGAGTGCTGGGATTACAGGCGTGAGCCACCACGCCCGGCTTCTTAGCTAATTGAAGAAAAAATTTTGTGCTATTATCTGTTTCTTCTTTTTAAGAGAAAATCCTTTTTCTTGACATTTTGTACTGAGTAACTACTTTGAATATAACAATATAGTGTATTAACTATTATCATTCTCTTTATTACTTTTCCATTTAATTTTATTGTTTCATAAAAAATATTCAGTAGACTTTTATACTGCCTAAAATTATTTGCTTTCTAGCCCTTCATATAAGAAATTTGCTGAACTCCGATTATCTTCTTTGAAGTTTCTGTAGTTCCATTTTTACAATTCTGTTTCTGCTTTTTCATGTTGTCGTTTCTGTTGCTTTAACAACAGTAAAGATGTTAATTTTTGCTTTACCCACAGTTCTTGAGGAGCTTCCTTATCTTTTCATCAATTCATGTAGTGGTCACTGCATCTCAACATTTCTGCTTTTATGGCTTTAGCTCCAGATTTACAAAGAACACTTATTTTCTTGATTTCCTGCGAGCTCTCTACTTTATCTCACTGATCAGTAGCTTTTCATAAGACTTCATGTTGTCCTGCTGCTTGTATATTCCTTCCTGATGCATCACAGTGATTATCATCATCTTAGGGCAGATGATACAAAAATTAAGAATCATATACCAGATATAAAAATTAAGAATAATATGCCACACTGTGTTAGTATTCTGTCAGTATGCTAAGATACTTGAAATAATCAACTAAAAAGGGGAAAGGTTTGTATTGGCTCATGAGTCCAGAGGGTGTCAGTCTATGATCACCTGGCCCCACCGCTTTGAGCCTGAAACGACACAGTCCATCACTGCAGGAGTGCGCAGACGTAGAAATCTATCTGATGGCTAGAATATAAAGAGTGAGGAAGGGGCCATGGTCCAAGTATTTCCCTCTCAGGCACACCTCTGATGACTTAACTTCCTTATACCAGGCCCTACATCTCCACTAATAATTCCAGTAGCACCATCAGTTGACAAGAAGTCTTTGAATGTATGAGTTTGGGGTGATATTCTAGACCCAAACTATCACAGATAAAGTCCCTTGGTGGTGCACAAAGCCTGATATCTTTTTCATTCCGATTTTATAGGAAAAATTGCCAACTGCTGCACAGGAACATATAATCTCTGTGTATCCACGGGGAATTGATTCCAATGCCCCACAGATATAACAATCTGTCAACACACATGTCCTTGTGTAGAAAGGTGTGGCATCTGTAGATATCACACATATATCTTCTTGTGTACTTTAAATCATCTCTAGGTGACTTATAATACTGTAAAGGTCATGCAAATAGTTATTATACTACAATGCTTAGGAAATAAAGGAAAAAATATCCCATGTCTGTACATGTTCAGTACAGAGGCAGATTGGGAGAATTTTTTAAATAAGTATTTTTGATTTGCAGTTGATTGAATCCACAGGCAGGAAACCAGTGCACCTGGAGGGCCAGCTGGCCCTACACAGACAGCATCCTCTTTCTTCTCATACTTGGTTCTCAACTGCTGCAGTACATCCTCAATCTGCAACTCCTGAGCTCCCCTTAGCAGCCTGCCCATCTGAATCCCCACTGATCCCTACTGACACAGTTTTATTTACTGGGGCTACATTTCAGAAACATCCACCCTCCTTACAATTTCTGGCAACTTATTTTTGTCTGTTGCTGTTTCTTTCCAGAGACATAAGGACTGGGATAGCTGTGGATGCAGGGGACAACTGCGTTAGAGGGAAGAACTAAGGATGCTGGAGACCTTTTACACTGATATCCATGGGGAGGAGGGTGGATGCCTCATTTTTAGGTTACAAAAAATTCTGGTATCTGTTTAGTCAGCAATGGGAGATACGAGCCTCCCTATTTTTTTCTTGACAAAGAGAAAAATTTCATTACCAAGAAAAGTTGAAAAATCACCAAGTGAAGGTTTAATTAATTAATTTTTAAAATCAATTTAGGGTATGGTCTACAGGGCTTACAGGGTCTCACTGTGTAAATCAGACTGGTAGTGATTCTTCTGTTTTCAGCCTCCCAAGTGCTGGGATTACAGGCACACATCACCAGATCCGGTATCAATCACCTTCTCAGCATGCTCCGGGAATGGGGCCGGCATGGGACACTGTGTATCGAACCCCAGCCACTGTGCTCTGCCGAAGCAGGTGCTTTAGTCTGCTGAGCTACCTGGCTGGCCCAAAGTGAAGGTTTAAAAATAGCAGACAAACATGACAATCTTTTAATATATGATATAAATGTATGTGTGTGTGTGTGTGTGTGTGTGTGTGTGCGTGTGTGTTACCAGGGATTGAACTCAGGATCTTGTGCTTTCTAGGTAAGGCACTTATGCCACCAACCTATAATATACTTGTTCATACATGAGGTAAAAAACCATATATTACCTGTAATCATGTATTATTTTTCTGGCATTCTGAAGTTGTTCGTTTGTTAGCAGAATATTTCTGGGATCAGTCACAGTGAAGAAATGATTGGCCCGTCCCACGAAAGTGCTTTGATCCCATCGGGGCTCCTTGATGTTAATGTTCAGTGGCAACTCCCCGGACATTTTTCTGGACTGCAGAGAGGCACACAGACAGCTCGAGGTAAGATCGTGCTATCTATCACTCCTTGAGGCAAAGATTTTTATATGCTCTTCCTATTTATAAAAATAATTTTGCCCTACTGGCAGAAAGATCATCACATCAAAGCTAACTATCCATCTTAAGGCATCTTAACGAAAATTTCAACAGTTTTCCATATATTTCTCCTCATTCCTTATTTGTGGGAATCCTAAAAGCACTCTAGAAAGCAGAAATGCAAAATTTTAAAATTACATTAATAAGAATGGGTTTGAGCCACGCAAAGAAAGGATGCATCTGGAAACCATATGCTTTTGTGAAATAAGTTGGACACAGAAGGCTAAATATTATGTTTTCTCTTACTGAGAAACCCAAATACAAATGATATAAAGAGTACAGTAAAAGGTGCATGACAGGAATCAGGGGGCTAGACCTTGTGTGGACGGGGTTAGATAGGAAGGGGGAGGTGAAAGGAATCAAGGTGTAATCCTCTATCAATTCCTCGTGACCAATTTTTAAATTATGTATTACAACATAAACCAACAAAAAGAGGGAAGAGAAGAACCAACAAAAAAAAGGTAAAAAAGTGGAGTCTGCAAATTTGAACCCATTTTTTCTGAGTGAAATAACCAGCGTTTAACTACTGCTAAATTTGAGTCTACTAAATTTGTTACTCTTACCCCCAAAAATATATAATTTAAAAAAGATTGAGACTCACATTCATTCAGTCTTGTCTGGCATATAAACCACTAATCAAAATCATAAATTATGTCCTATGATTTACTAGCAACATAGGAGAAAATTTTGACAGCCTCACAAATAGGAACAACACTATAGTATATAATTTTCCTCATAAAATGCCTATGGTGTGTCATAGTGATTGCTTTTTTGATAATAATTTCTTTCTTTAAGAAGAAAGTCTTGTTTACGTTATTAATACCAGTTCTAGTCATAGCTTTCTTTCCCAGGTTACTATGTGCTTATTTTAGAACTGAATTATAGTATTGTAACACATGCTTATTGTAGTATTTTGAAACATCAAGCTTATAATAGAAAGTAAGGAATAAAGCAGCAAAATCTCACCCAATTTAAACCCTCTGAAGTAACCATTTTGAACGTTCCCATGTATTTCCTTGTAAACATTTTCTATACATGCTATCATATAATTTAAAAACAACTTGATGTTATAATCTATTTGAATATCTTCTTTGTATTTATTTTATGTATATCCTCTATGGCATTAAATGTTCATTTTGGATGTATAATGAAATTGTTTTTGTCTTTTTGAGACAGGGTCTCACTGTGTAGTTCAGGCTGACCTTGAGCTCACTTTGTAGCTCAGGCTGGTCTCAAGGATCCTCCTTCCTCAGCCTCCTGAGTGCAGGAATTACAGGTGTGTGCCACCATGCCCAGCTCCTATAATGAAATCTTAAGTCTTCTTCATGTCATTTCATTTTTGCACCAGTATATATAATGCTGTATCCTTGTCTACAAGTTTTTTTCTTCATAGCTGATGCTTTTCTTGGACTAGATCTCTATGCAGGTTGTTACCGTATCACAGGATGTAATCACCATGAAGGCTGCAAACTACTTTCTTGGTCTGTCCCCCTTGCTTACATTTTTCATACCAGTTCTAGTTATAGCTTTCTTTCTCAGGTAAATTTTCATTAAATTGCTACTTTAGTTGTTTACAAGTTCTTCAGTCTATTGAGATGTCAGATACAAATGCGAGACACACTTATAATATGTAGTTCTTCACATTTCCAATTAACACATAACATGGACTGCAGTTGAATATGCTGGTTAGGCCCAGAGATATGATGACTCAAGAGTATGTGAAATAGCTAAATAGAAAGCGACAAAGTAAAAATCAGCTCTGCGCCTGATAAAGCATGTTGGGAAAACAAATGCAGATGAAACCAGCCATCAAATTTAGGGAAACCACATTTTTTAAAAGGTCGATGCAGCTTTAAAGCTGTATATTAGCTCCCTTCTGAGCACTACAAGAAACCTTGTTCTCTGTAGTCACAAATGGTCAAAAACCTCATTATTTGAAATGACAAGAAGAGTAAGACATCCTCCAACACTGAAGGGGACACTGGTTTTTCTAGCTCAGGTACGGAATTCAGATTAAGGAATTCTGGAGCACAACATTTCAAATCTATCTTAACTTCACAGTGCCCAAGAAAATGGGAGTGTGTTTAGACTTCACAGTCTAAATTTCTCAGGACAGCCCTTCTTTGAGCCTATGAAAACACTGCATCGTGACTGTGCCCGAGCTCCACCAATGTCCATACTGCTACTGCAAATCTAGCTCCTCTTGGGTTCTGCTATGTGAGATCCCTCACTACGATAAATACAACTTTGGTAGATGACAGGCTTGCCCCAATCATCTCTGGCTGACTTGGTTCTGATGAGACAAGCTGTAGCTTTAAATTAGAACAAATTAAACCTGTATATGTTAAGTCCAGGGATACAAGAAATGTGTAGCATTCTCCCCTTTACCCAAAGAGAATGCCTTCCAAGGCAGCTCTGGAACCATGTATAGTACTGAACCTTACATATGTTACAGTTTTCCTAAACATGCATACTTATGATAAAGCTTAATTCACACATTAGGCACAGCAAGAGATGGACCATTATTAGAAAAGAGAGAAACTATATACTGTCATAGAAGTTATTTCAAAACATTTACTTGTTAGTCTCTCTAACTTTATATTTTGGGCCACAGTCAATTATGGTTAACTGGAAACCATAGAATACAAAACTATAGCTGAAGAGGGACACCTGTACACCAAAGAGCTGTGTGGAAAATTGCCTAAATTTTGAATTAGAATACATCAGATATATTATATATCTGCTAGGCAAAAAGAAGAATGGAGATTTTAGTTTTTACACAGGAGAGCGGTGGTTTTCACACTTGTCCCCAGAGACCACCTCGGCGACTGCTGGGCAGCGGAGAATTGTGCCCTCTGCACCCTAGGCTTATTTCAACTCCAGCAGGTCTGCTCTGACCTGCCATCCACGCCTGTGTCAGGATGATGGCTATTTGGCAACAGTACTTAGAAAACAGAAAAAAGTGGATAACCACTATAAGAGAAGACAATTGGAAAGTCAAGGAATAAATATTTTTCAACATCTCAAAGTTTGGTATCCATTTGATTAGTGCTTCTTAGGCTTTGCGTGATGGATGTCCTGATTGGTTTTTTTTTTCCTTTTGTTTTAATTTTGAGACAATGGTCTCACTAATTGTGCAAGCTAATCTTATACCTGTGCTCCCTCATCTTGGCCTCCCCAGGTTGCTAGGGTTACAGCACATACCACCACACTGCGCTTCTCTTGGCTTTTCGGTTTTCAAAGCCTGTCATGAGCTCGGCATGGTAGTACATGCCTGTACATCTCAGCACTCTGGTAGGCTCATAGGAGAATCTTTTTAAGCTGGGCCTTGGGAACTCTGTGACTTAGCATGATCCTGCCTCAAAATAACAATGGTCTGGAGAAACACCTTGGTGCAAAGGCCATGGATTCAATCCCTAGTACAACAAAAAGCAAAAACCAACCAGGAGTCAGTATTTTTGTAAAAATCTAGTAATATTTTTTTTCAGAGAAATTAAATGAGGGGCTGGGGAGATAGCTCAGGGGCACAAGTGCCTGCCTAGCAAGTGTAAGGTCCTGAGTTTGATCCCCAGTTCTGCAAAAATAAACAAACAAAACAAATAAATATAAATATAGAATTAAAGTCTGAAATTTGTATTAAATTCAGCAGATATTAAATGATTCTGCCAAACTGTTATAAAAATTTTATTACTTATTTTTAATAATATAACCACAGACTTGTCACAAATATTTCATACACTGACCTAACAGGCTCATATTTTGAAGTTACAGCTATGTATATAGCTCAAACTTTGGTTTCTCTGGCAAGGTGTAGTGACACAAGCCTGATAGCTTAGCACTAAGGAAGCTGAGGCAGGAGGATTGCTGAAAAAGCAAGGCCAGCCTGGGCCACAAGATGAAGTCAAGGTCAGCCTGAATGAATCACATAGGGAAACCCTGTCTCAAAAATGCCAGAAGGAAAAAAAAAAAAAATGTCATGAAATGAACACTAACAAGTAAGGCAATTTCATATATCTTTCTTCTATTTCTGAAGACATCAAAAACTTACCTCCTTCCTGCTGGTAGGTCATAATTGCAATATAAAACATAAGAAATTCTTTCCAGGAAAGCTCTTAGCCCATGCTCCCCTCCTCCAAAGACCTAAAAATGGTTCTACCTTTTGTAACTATTCACTGGCACCTACTACTTGACCAAATCATTAGTCTCAGTGAACAAAGATAAAAATTCCTGCCCTGGTAAGCTGACATTGGGCTGGCAGGGAAAAGAGGAAACAAGAAATAAAATCACAAGTAAATCATTCATTATGTTGGAAGGCAGTAAATAGTTTAGGAAAAATGAAAAGCAATGTGATACAAAGGTTCATGGACACTATAAATTGCATTTGAAATAGTGTAGTCTTCATTGAGAAAACTGGAGCAAGACCAGAGGAATAAGGAGTGGATTCACATGGGCATGGGGGAAGAGCAATCCGAGAGGGAACAGACCTGGTGAAACCCCCAGGGGTAGGAGTGTGTCTGGTGTCTTCAAAGAATAAAGCACAAAGTGAAATTGTTATGAGGAATCAAGACACAAGATGAGAAAGCAAGAGATGACCTAGAGAAGCTAAAAGTCTCAGGGGAAAATAGGAATTTTAAACTGTGACATATTCAACTTGACAAGCCTAGCAGCGACCCAAGTGGTGCTGTGCCAATCTTGAGTTGAGGGGAGAGGTCTAGTCTGGAGACTGTCATCTCAGACACTGGAGTAAGAGCCAGGGAAATGGGATGAAATCTCCAGGGAAGTACACTATAAAGAGAAGAGAGATCCCAGGCCTAGAATGTGGCAAGTCAGAGGGAAGAAAAGGAGGCGAAGGTGGAGTAGGCAATGGGTTGAAAATCTGGGCAGTGCAGTGTTTTAGAAGGCAGGAGGCAAGCATTTGCAGCCTGAATGCCCAAAAGAAACCTCAGTAATTGTTTAATTTATTTTGAGGTAGTAAAGAGCTGGGGACTTCATTCAGCAGGGGCTGATGTGAGGGAGGAGGACACACCCAAAGACAGTTGTTTCTGTAAGTTCTAAAAGAGCTACGCAATGGTGATAGCAAGTAGCAGGGAGACTACATAATGCACCGAATGCCCCCATTGTTGGAGACTTATTTATTCCTGCAAAGCCACTGGCCTAGATCAGTGATCCTGAACCAAGAGAAAAAATCAAAATCCACCTGGGAACTCTTTATAAAGACAAATACTACTTCTTCAAAGAGTCTGATCCAGTGGGTCTGGTGTAAGCAGGACAACAAATTTCACAGGTGCTCTGGGCCTTGATCTGTGCCTGACAGGTGCCTGGCTAAGGCTTATATACAGAGCTGTGGGCCAGTACATGCCTGTGCATCTTCTCCACAGAAGCTCTTTTTCCCCCTAAATTGGGGCTTTCATGTGTGACCCTTCAACTTCTCAGAACTGGCTCTTGACTAAAACTCATTTCCTTCCCACCATATTTTATCTCCTGAGTGCTGGCTTTCAAGTGGTGAGCAGCCAGAACTGTGGTAATGGGCTGGCAGGTGGCAAGGTACCCAGGAAGCCTGCAGCTGGGAGAGGCAAAGAAATGTGCTGTGGAGATATCCCATCTGCATACCTGGTACTGACAGTTGGTCTGGCTGGGAATGCCATGGCCACTGCTGGGGAGAAGTGAGGTAGTGGTAGTAGAATGTGGGGTAAAGGAAATATGTGGTTTCCCTGAAGATGGGTTAAATGCATAAGGAATAGCCATCCTAGGATGTACAGTCTCTGGATTTGTCCTGCAGACTGAATCTAGACAATGATCAAATGTCTTACTAGAGATGTGTTGGCCAGGAGGCTATCATAGTATTTGTGATGAATAGTAATCATTCTATAACGGATGTGTTTTAACTATGAATTTCTGCAGCCTATACAGAGGAAGTCAATATGTTGCAAAACTTTCCATAGATATTGTGGACACAATGAAGCCACAGACAGTACACAAGAAGGTCAATGAAAAATGGCATACTTCAAAGAGACACAGGGTCAAAGGCACACATCAAGTTACACACAATGTAAAAAATGTTGAAGAACATGTAAGTTTATTAGCTTCTTAATACTTCAAGTAAGTGAAAGATGCCATGGAAATACAGAAGACAGACAGTGAGAGACGATACTCTTTGCTATGTCTACTCGAGGTTTTGATAGTTAAGCAAAAGCACTGAAATGATATCGCTAGACGTTGAGACAGACTGTAAGAGACAGGTATGGGTCACAGTCTAGCACAGACAGGTGAGAAGTGACTGGAGTGGGTATTTGCTAAGAACTGCAGAGGGTTAGTCACAAAGGTCATGGCTTATGCATTGTGTTGGCAGAATGCTCATACTCAGGAATTCACTTCTGTGGTTTGAAGAACCAGTGGAATGGGGAATAGAAGGAAGTGCCCGAAGCTATCCAACCCTGTGACAGGGATCTATGTATTCAAATAGCTGAACTGTAGCTCCCTGATGCCTGACTGAATGGGGCATTAATTTGAACTCACAGGTCTTTTTCAGCAGGGCCTGATCAATGGAATGTGAACTCTGACTTCAGAATCTTTTACAGGAGTGATTTTAAAATGTAGATTTAAAAGACATTAACTTTGTGAGAGAGAAGTGGAATTGTAAGTTTCTGCAGCTGTTTGATAACACTTTAATTAAGAAACTGAGTGACTTGAAGTTATTTGCCTATTAATAAACTACTAGTAATTGTTTACTCTAAGACATTCTCACAATGAACTGAGAATGTTAGCTATTTGAAACCAGTAATAAATACACTATTATTCTGTATTTAGTTAGTCCATGGATTATCTTACATATTAGATATGCGAAGCAAGTCTTCAAAGAGGACAGAAATAATACATTAGGGAAAAAATGTTAAAAGTTTAATTTCTTGGGCTGGGGAGATAGCTCAGTAGAATAAGCTCTTGCCTGGCAAACGCAAGGACCTGAGTTCAATCCCCAGTTCCACAAAAAAAAAAAAAAAAAAAAAAAAAAAAAAAAAAAAAAAAAAAAAGTTTAATTTCTTAGGTAAGATTTTGGGCAAACAGTCTCATGGAGCCTAATCAAAGTACATTTCTCAGTATCTTTCTACCCACTTATTTAAAAACAAAATTAGCTGGGCATGGTGGTGCATATCTGTAATCCCAGCACTTGGGAGGCAGAGGCAGGGGGATTGGTGTGAGTTCGAGACCAGCCTGGGCTACAAAAGTGAGTTCAAAGCCAGCCTGAAATGCATAGTGAGACCCTGTCTCAAAAACATAACAACAAAAAAATTCATATCTGCTAGAGGCCTATCATTGGCCCGGTCCTGTGTCTGGAAAGATGTTAATGCCCAATAGAGTTGAAAACAGACACATCCTAATGACGTATAGCCTAAAGTAACTTTCCCAAACATATCAATATACATATACCTTTCATGTAAAAAACTTACCATGTATGATATCATCCAACTCTGCTGATGAAATCTCAAAATGAGTTATTAGGTTACTACCCTCAGTAAATAATCATATTAAAAACTGGGATATGAATGACCCTGGTGTTCAAATCTGCACATGTTTCTCAAAAAATACTCATGATATCAATAGAATGAACTTGTTTTGAAATTTACAATAACTCCAACTCATGAAAGTTGACAATAGGACGGCATGACAAGTATTTTATAGTCCTAATACATGTTATACTACAGGCCTACTGGAAATGTTAGCTGTGTCCATCTTATTTCAAGGCATTAGTGAAGTCATGTCACGCTGTCTTCTTTAATATTTCTGTGAGGGCATCACTGCCTGCCTTCTGGGGTATCACCTTGCTTGATGCCATACAAGTTGCTCAAAGATGTGCAAGGGTCTGGACTGTCCCCAACACCAAGGCCCCGATGTCTACCAACACACATATTCCAACATGGTTGATGATGGTCTGTCATCAGACACCACCCATGTAGGCTGATAGAAATGGTAGGGTAGCTTAACTTGAATTCATGGCTCCAGGACACACTTCCCTAACCCTGGTCACCTGTTGTGTAACTCAGAACTTCTGGGAGGAGGGAGGAAGGAAAAGGTGTGTAGCAGAGCTATTAGTGAATGTTAATTACTAAAGCTTGTGGAGGCAACAGATCTAAGTTCAAACTCTGGCTCCTTTGAGTCCCTGTAGATCACATAAATATACACATTATTTAATTGCTCCACATTTCTTTATCAATGCAGCTAGGACACTGCCCACTAAAGCATTAACATTCATTAATAGTTTACTCAAGGAGCTGTCAATTACGTAGGCCTTGTAACAATCACGATCTCTATCACAGAAAGGCCCTTCTTAACTTGCTCAAGTAAAAATGCCAGAAAGTGAACCTAGGTCATGTGGTTCTGGGACTCTGAAACTGTTAAGAAATGCCTGAAACCAGGGACAGTATCTTCTTTGAGAATCTGATTTAGTAGAACTGACAGGAATCAGATTCTTAAGTCCACAAAGAATACTCTATGACCAGGTATATTAGCTTTCCAGTCACTGAGACATAATATTTACAATTTAAAGTGGGAAACATTCAATTCAGCTCACAGTTTCAAAGGATGCAGTATATGGTCAGCAGGGTCCAGGGCAGGAATGTCCCGGTGGAACGATGTGATGGAGCAAAGCCGCTTAGTCCATGGTGGCCAGAAGAGGAACAGAGAAAGCGTGCAAAGAAGAGGGGGTAAGGGACCATGCATTATACCCAAGGTCTAACCACCACCCATGAAGACACAGGAGTGTGCTTTACCGACTTGCTAGGCATTTTCTAGTCCAATGAAATTGACATATCATGATTAATAATGTAACAAGATACAAAATTCACATACAAACATCAATAGTGTTTCTGTACACTAATAATGAAGCCACTGAGAAACAAATTAGGGAAAATAACACCATTCACAATAACATCAAGAAAAATTAAATACTTAGTAATTAAGTTACCTAAGGAGGTAAAAATCTACAAGGAGAACTACAGTACTCTGAAAAAGGAAATCAAGGAGAACTTCAGAAAATGGAAAGACCTCCTGTTGCCATGTACCTAGAACCAACACAGTCAAAATGGTCACACTTTCAAAATTGATATACAGATTTAATGTTAGGCCAGTAAAAATTCCAATAGGATTCTTCAGAGAACTGGATGAATAATCCTAAATTTTTGCAGAACCAGAAGAGAATCAGAATTGCAGAAGTAATTCTGGGCAACTAGGAGGAAAACAGGAGGTAACACATTCTTTAATAAAGGAAAAATAGCTTCTATAATAAATGGTGTTGAGCAAACTGGCTATCCTCAAGCAAAAGACTCAGTCTGGTTCCGTATCTCTCCCTGTGTACTAAACTAAAATCAAAATGGATCACAGAAATAAATGTTAGAACAGAAAAATCAAACTGCTCAAAGATAAAAGAGGTACATTTCTTGAAGTCATTCATGCTCCAAGGCAAGAACTTTCTGAACAGAAATCTCGTTACACAAGAAATGGCAGAGTCAACAGATGTGACTATACTAAATTAAAAATCTTCACACAGCAAAAGAAACAGTGAACAGAGTAAAATGACAACCTACAGAATGGAAAAAATAAATTGACAGCTATTCCTCAGAAAGAGGACTAATATCTGACATGTTGTTTCGGTTTGTACCTAGTAGTCCCCCCAAAGCCTCATGCAGTCATAGGGCAGGGACTGCTAGAGTTTGAGATTAACTCATGATCCACTGGGATAATGGGTCTTAGTACTGCTGGGATTATGAGTGAATGCTACACCCAGCCTGGGGCAGAGAGCCTGAGTGTAATATAAGAGACAGAGAGAGTAGATTTTCGCTCTGTTGCCATTGTTGCTGCTCCTCCTCCCTTGGCTCCTCTTGCTTTTTGCCACCACCATGAACTGCTGCTCTCTGCCATGTGCCACTCTGCCTTGGAACCAGCTAGTATGACTGAACCCTCTAGTAACTGTGAGCTGAATAAACCTTTCCTTCCTTCATTTTGAGTGTTAGGTATTTGTCCCAGCAACAAGAGAAGAATAACTGAGATACATATACAAAGAACTCAAAAAAATAGATCCTCCAAAGTAAAAGACCCTATCAAAAAATGGGGATGTGAAGTGAACAGATTCTTTACAGAATTATCAGTGGCCAAGAAATACAAGAAGAAATGCTCAACAGCACTGGTCATGAGAGAAATGCAAATAAGAACAACACTGAAATTCTATCTTGTCCCAAAAAGAATTGCTATCACCAAGAAATCAAGTAATAACAAATGCCGGTGAGGCCAAAGGGTAAAAGGAACTTGACCTTGTTGGTGAGAATGCAAATTAGGACAACCACCATGAAAGTCAGTATGGAGATTCCTCAAAAATGTAAAGCTAAAATTCAGTTTGACCCAGCCTTTCCCTTTCTAGGTATAGTATCTTTTGAAACAGTTAAAGACTTCCCATTACAGCACAGGGATATATGTATAAAAAGACATATGGCAGTACAATTCCAATAGCTAAGCCTTAGAAGAAGCCTATATGTCCATGAATGGATGAACGAAGAAAATGTGGTATTTATATACAATGGAGTAGTGCTCTGCTATAAAGATAAACTTAAGTCATGTTTAGGAAAGTGGAGGTACTTTGAGATCACAATGTTGAGGGAACTAAACTAGTCACACAAACTTACATTTCACAAGGTTTCTTATACATGTGAAACCCAAGATAGAAGCTGAATAACAGGAAGTAGGACAATATATCTTCTCAAAGGGGAAGGTTATCAGGAAATGGAGGGAGTGGGCAGGAAGGGTGCGAAAGAGGATTGAACAAAGAAATTTAGACATGTTAATATACCAACTCTACACAAGGAATATAAGTATTGTTAGGGCAAGTGTCCCCCAGCCCCATAAAAAGGAAAGAGATCAAGAGCTGGATGCAAAGGGAGGAGGGAGCAAGGAAACATGATACAAAAAAGGAGTTAAGACATATTAAAAGGGGGGCGGGGAGATAGATCAGTGGCTTAAGGCCTGCCTGGCAAGTGCAAGGTCCTGAGTTTGATCCCTCACTTATAAAAAGGAGGGGGGGCACATGTTACATACATATACCAACTTCTGACAAAGGTTGGAAACACTACATACTATAAACATGTATTAATGAAAATGATCTGGAAAATGATCATGATCATACCAGGTAGGTTTGGGAGATACTATACTGAAAAAATAGAAAAATATAAAACAAATATAAACCAAGTCTCCTGCCAGTTAAAGGAACATTCTTGTGTAGCATAAATACTTTAGTGATTCCAGTTCCAACTGGGCCTGTTTTCCTTGGCTGGTTCCTGTCCTGTGGGCAGCCTTTTTTGACAATTTACTCTGACAGCCTCTGGAATGGATAATGGACTTCCATGAACACTATCTAGATTTGGGTCTTCGTTCTATCAGTCCCTGTGTGGATGTGTCACTGGGGAAGTTATAGTCTAGAGCCTCAATTTTCTCATCAATAAAATGGAGATGAGGACTGGATCACAGAGTTGGTACTGTTTCCCAAGCTGAAGTAGATAGGAAGTCTTTATGAAATGTTCAGTATGGGCCCTGAGTTTCACTCCTAGGTCCAAATACAGACAGATAATTTTGAACAAGCAGTCACCAGAGTGAGCGTTTCTCTCCTCAATTTTGCTCATAAGGGTGGCCACTGTGCTGCTGCCAGCGGTAATGGGAAGGATGGAATTTGGCTGCCCCGGCTTCACAAAGAACATCATCAGAGATTTTTTTTTAAATTTCAAACTTCTCACTACATGCAAGGAAAACACTGGCCTACTGGGAGAAAGAATTTTCTGAAAATTCACAGAGAACAAATCAGTGGGAAATGTAATTTCTCTGAGAATTTGTAACAAAGGCCTTTAATCCTAGCTAGATTAAGGATGACTATCATTAAACTGGAAATTTACTGTTGGTTAAAACCACTGTGTTGCAAAGAAATTAAGACGAGATGCCCTTATTCAGCTTGTGCAGCTGTGGCCAGGCAGGCATGAACCAGCCCACTACTGGCTACTGTTGCATGGACATGACTGAGTGACCCTTATATTCCAGACACTGGGCTTCCATAGATTGTAGATTACTAAATCCTCATTATAGCCTTTCAAGATAGTCCCTCTATTTTATAGAGTTACTCAGAGAAATTAAGTTCCAATCTCAATGACACAGCTTGGAAGTGGCAGTTTTGTGACTTTTTATTACAGTTTTGGTCTTCTAGAGGTCAGGGCAATGTCCGTAATGGACAGTCACACTAAATCAAGGTGCCGCAAAAGCATTTACTAATTTCCCTTTGGCTTTTGGCACCGGCAACAAGCATTCTTATGGGTATGGCTATCTGGAACACTAGATTACAGATAAAATAGGTGAATTGTGTGCTAGAGTCTGGGCATGGGGGCACACCTGTAACCCCAGTGCTTAGGAGGCTGAAAACAGGAGGATCACCACGAGTCTGATCTGTATAATGAGATCCAAATACAGATGGATAGTTTTGAGCAATCAGTCACCAGAGAGTGGACATTTCTGTCCTTATTAGCTGTGCTTTTGCCCCTAAATGTGGAAAATGAAAATGCACCAAATATACAAATGAAAAAAAAGAAAAATACTATTTCTACTTAAGTTGCATTCTGCATACTCTTCCTATCTGAAGAATGACTTCCATTCTGATGTGCTCCGTGATGCTCATGATGATTCTCCCTTCATTAACTTTGAACACATTTGTGCCAACACAATCACTGTTTGCATCTCAGATCTTAAGATCAGCTTTGAGTTTGGGTTGCTTAAGTAATACCTTAGGTGAAGTAAAGTTCTCAGTCAGTCAACTGCAACCACAATTCTTGAGATGGTGGCATCAGTCCATAAAAGTGATAAAACACTACCAAACTAAAAACTAGGACACACTGAGCAAAATCTTTTACCGTCAACTTAGAAGATTTAACTAACACATTACATATATTTTACAAGTTAACGGTAGTTAACTAAATATTTGACTGTGAATTTGTATAATTAAACATAGAGGACTTTGTGTAAATATGAAAGACCTTATATATATGTAATATAATCTTTAAAATGTTTTACTCTTTAAGAAAACTTAATGCTACTGATTTCTTATCTTGCACTAGAGTCAAATGCATCTCATCACTTCTGCACAGTAGGATGTAGGCAGACGGCTTTTTTATTCTAAATTATCCAAGAACGATGAAGTTGGACAGTGGACTTGCCTTAAAGGGTTACTGCTATTTGTTCTCTCAGTTTTCTTTGCAGGAAGCAAGAATGGGGAGAGGGAGCTTACCTCCTAGTTGGTACCTTTCTATTTTCATCCCCATGAGATTTTATAAAATTCACAGAAAAATTAAGAATACTCTCAACATTTTACAAGTCCTGAATTTAAGCCAGCCAATACTCCGCAGGTTTCTCTCTGACTGGTGCAACCACCCTTTTCCTGAACAATTTTGTGGGCCTAAAGTGTACAAGATATGGACCAGCAGTTCACAACCTGTGGATGGTGACCCCGGCGGGGGTTGAACGAATACATAATGCATATCAGGTATTTACATTCCGAAGATAACTGTAGCAAAATTACAGTTTTGAAGTAACTAACAAAATTATTTTTTGGTTTGGGGTCACTGCAACATGAGGAACTGTATTGCGGGGTCACGGCATTAGAAAGGTTAAGAACCACTGTTATATAGACTATCTCTTGCTACAAAGGAATTTTATATTGAGCTGGATGGGGACTGAGAACTTTTGCTATCCAAACACTATTGGTCTTGCAACAGAGACACCTGTAGTCCTAGAACTGTTTGAGATCCCAGAACTTCTTGAGAGGGACTTCACTCATTTTCCTAAACAGCTTTCCGTGATACTTAACTCCTTGACCAGTACTCTAAGAGCTGTAGAGCCCTTTCAATTGACCCCTGCTTCCCTCCAGCATCTACAGCATTACAATGCTTGCAACATGCAAGAGCTCATTAAAATATGGTAGAGAAGAGAAAGAAACCTCAGAGGGATTCTGGTCAAAATCTAGAAAGCAAGTGCAAGAGTGATGAGAACAATGAGAAAGTAAGCAGAACACCTTGGAGGATCAGGAGACAGCTAAGGACTGGTTAAGTGGCCAAACTGAAGTCAAGCAGAGCTGGCTTATTTATACAGACACTCAACAAATCTTCCTTGGAGACTTGTTGGAAGCAATTGCTTGCCAGGGTTGGGGAGTAGGTTAAACAAGACACACCATGGCCCTACTCACAAGAAGAAAATAAAATGTGATTATTGTTTATTTTGACTAAGGACAAATGCACAGAGAGAGAGAGAGAGAGAGAGAGAGAGAGAGAGAGAGAGAGAGAGAGAGAACCATAGGTGTGATGTAACTAAGGTGTGTGTGTGTAAGGGGATTTAGACAGCATGCCACCAGAAAGCATCTTTGAGGCTGTGACATTTATGCTGTTAGTCTGATGGCCTTAGTCTAGGGATGGCCTACTGTGTGACCTTGGGTAGGTAGGTCTCTGAGCCTCCTCCCCCCATTTTCCATCACGATTATGGAGACAATGGCAAGTACTTTACTAGAAGAATTCAAAAGTAAAGGGACCTATAGCATCTGGAACACCCATAGGTATCGCGGTTATTGCCACTCTAGGAAAGTTAAGAGCCCTAGGCCACGTGGGGATCGGGAGAAAAGCCAGAAATGCAAGGTGTGCATGAGAGAACTAGCACATCTGCTGCGAGACTGCGAGTTCCCGGGTGCAGGCCCTTCCGATCTCCAGGCCTTGCCTTTTGCCGGCCGG
Source organism: Myocastor coypus (assembly GCA_004027025.1). Classification (NCBI taxonomy): domain Eukaryota; kingdom Metazoa; phylum Chordata; class Mammalia; order Rodentia; family Myocastoridae; genus Myocastor; species Myocastor coypus. The sequence continues at coordinate 97,852 of PVJA010000776.1, forward strand.
CGAGAGGCCCAAAGCTAGGAAGCCAAAGGACGCGGGGTCCGAGCCACGCAGTCATCCGCAGCCGCCCGCGCCCACCCCGGTGTGAGGCGTCCCCAGGCGGCCATCTTGGCTGTTCTCCCGCAAGTTCCGTCCCGCGGCGCTAGGGACTTCACGCGGGGTGCTCGTGGGCGTGGACAGAGGCGCCCCCTCCGCCTGGAGCGAGACCACCCGCCACGCGGGGACCGAGGGGCGCCACGGCCGCGGGATGCCGGCAGTGGGGAGACGTCGCGTAGCTTTACGAAGGGGGTCCCCACGCTGTGAGCCCGCGAATGGGCTTCTGCCCTCCGGGTGTCCCTGCTGCGCGCCCCAGGTCGCGCGCCTCCTCCGAGCTTCTGCGCGCTGCGCTGCGCAGTGCACCCGGCGGCCCGGCCGCCCCGCTACTCACCGTTCCTCCCGGCCGCCGCCCGCGCAGCTAGCTGCTCCAGCTCCGCGCCGCCTCCGCCACTACCGGAAGCGCCACGGCGGCTCCGCGCGCTGCCGCCTCGGAGCGCGTCCCCGCGAGCGCGCGCCCGGGCCCGGGAGGCCGGCGGGGCTGGCGCACCTGTGTCCCAGCCTCCTAGCTCCGCGTCGGAGCCCTGGTCACCGTCTTGTGCTTCTGGACGCTGATCCGACCTGGCTGCGCAGTGACCCAAGCTCATCCTCCGGAGGTAGAGGCCTCCGCTTACCGTTCTGGCTTCCCTTATGGGTCGATCCCTCAATTACTTCTTCCTTCTCAGGGCCTTCCGTAGAACCTGCATTCACTCATGCCTTCATTCATTTAGTTTCCCTGTGCACAGTCTTTGGCACCTCCGTTCTGCAAGGAGGTTTTAGGTGGTAACAAATGGCCTGCTTTGCATCACCCTGAATGCTGTTAGGAGATGAATCTCTAGGGGAGGCCAGGCACGGACAGACGGAGCCACTTATGGAGGTCGCGATGGTTCAGCAGCAGAGAGGTGGGTGGGCTGGTGAAATACATCGCAGCCTGCACATATTATTTTAAGGAGATGAAACCTAAGAAATGGTGAATTACATCAAGTTAATGGAAAGCGATTCCATTTTTTAACGGCACAGTTTCTCAAATAAACTATAAATATGCTGAAATTTAAAACAAAAATTAGGAAATCGCCAGTGTGTGTGTATGTTTGTGTAATTTCAAAAGCTGACTGCCAAATGTACATGAGAAGATAAAGAGCCTGAAATAGCTCAACAATTTCGAAGGAAAGAGCAAAGCGGCAGGACCTGTTCTACAGATTAAAACAAAACAAAACAAAACAAAAAACAAAACTTACTATAAAGTCATGGTAAATAAGAGTGGTCATGCGGCTAGACAGTTGGAGGCTATGGGCCCCTATAGGTGCAGAAGAAATCTACTGAGTTGACCTCACAGGTCAGGAGAGAAATGTGAAATATTCATTAAACAATACTGGGACAATTCAATTCCCCAACTTATTCTGTACACAGAATTCAACTCCAGGTGAATTAATGATCTAAATGTGAAAAACAAAATTCCCAAAATCCAAACAATATTTCATGAATAGTTTGGGCAGTAACACTTGTCCTTAGCATACCTATGAATGTTTAGCCTGTACGCTGGGCTCAAAAAGATTAAAAAAATAAAAACATAAAAAGGTCCTTTCAAAGAATTTATACGCAAAGAGACTGCAATCATTTAAAATAAATGGTAACAATTCAATGTGAAACTTGACAACAGTGTTAGGTGAGATGTACAACTAAGTTTTATGTAACACAAGGAAGGGATAGACTTAGTTGGCTGCATTTGCAGTTGATACAAATGTATAGTAGATACAAATGTATCAGTTACTTGTCACGATAAAGTTATATCACAAACACAAGGCCTCAGAATATACAATAATATGGCAAGAGAGATAGCTTCGTGGTATAAGCGCCTGCCTGGAAAGCACAAGGACCCAGGTTCGAACCCTAGTTCTGCCCTGTGCTGTGCGCGTCAACAAAACCACATAAAAACCAGAATATATGATAAACATGTTCCTGAGTCTACAGGTTGATTGGGCAATTAGCTCATCTGAGCACCAGACTCTGAAACAAGCTCTCACTTGCTCTTGACACGAGCTTGCTCCTGATATGCGCTTGCTCCTGACATTTGATCCTGTGTTCATGGATGGCTGAGGGTTATGGATCATGTGCCCGGGCCCTTACCTGGAAAAACTGAGCTGGCTTGGCTCTGTTCCACTTACCTTTCTTCTCCATCATAGTTGAAGTGTGAGAAAGATGTGCCTTAAGGTCTCTTGAGATCAAAGCTTAGAACTGGTATATATCTTCACTTCTTCACTTATTATTATTATTATTATTTTGTCTTTTTGAGACAGGGTCTCGCTATGCAGTTGAGGCTGGCCTTGAGCTCACTTTTGTAGCCCAGGCTGGTCTCGAACTCGCACCAATCCTCCTGCCTCAGCCTCCCGAGTGCTGGGATTACAGGCGTGAGCCACCACGCCCGGCTCCACTTCTTCACTTATGATGCATCAATAAACTTTTTTTTTTTTTTTAATGAGAACAATGGCCAAGCAATATTGTACAGGTAGAAAATAGGGGGTTTTACTTTTATTTAAAAATTCTTTTTTACGTGCTTTTTCCCTTTCCATCTTATTTCTTTTGGGGGACACTAGTCTTCCCTCATTTCATTTGATCGGCCCAAATTATCAACCACAGGGCTTTGCTTTCTCATGCCTGCTAGTCATGAGTACATGACTCAAGCTGGGTCAAATTGAAGCCTGTCCTGAATTTATATGTTGATACTGGAAGAGCACCTTCCCTCCGCCTTCCCCTCTGTCTCACAAAAACAAATACTGTGATTGCAAAACTCAAAGAACGTGAATAGCAGCTGCCATCATGGCCCCTTTGCCAATCTGCAGAAGTGTAATTGAGCCAAGAGATATGAGATGGAGTTCACATGACGCCACCTGAACCCTTCGGCTCAGCCGACCCTAAAGCTAGATCTACTTCTTTTTTTTTTTTTTTTTTTTAGATCTACTTCTTAGTTAGAAGGCCCAAGAAATTTGCCCTAGCTACCCCCTTTTCTTTGCTCTTCTTTCTTTGAGTTGGATTTCTGCCCCTGATTGACTAAGACATTTGCAGAGGTGATGAACTTAGAGCTGAGTGCAATGTAATTTGAATAAGTAGGAAAAGAAGGTGGGTAAAGGAAGGAGAAATGAGATGAGCAGTAAAAATGGAAAGTAGGTGTCCATACATGCTTGCAGCATTATTTTAATGTTTTAGAAACTTATTACATGAAGCCTAGATGGTCTTTCCATTTGATGCTGAAATAGGGTGCTTGGGAATTTCAGCTAGGCCTGCAGTGATGAAAGTTGTGACTTAGTGTGGACTTTGACTTGCTCAGGGAACACCAGAAGCAAAATAGTGCTTAAGTCAGCAGAGACAGAAGCATATTTCTGAGCATAGTAAAAGTCTAGTGAACTGAGCAAAGATCTCGATTAGTGTAACCCAAAATTAAGGTTTCACCAGGGTCAAAATCCAATGAGAACAGATTTTTTTCTTTTAAGTGAATTCTTCAATGTAAACTTTAAATTCCAGATTTTATTCAGACTTACTTTTAATGATAAGAGAAATGTGTAACTTGAAAAATGCAAAAAAGTACATTTACTCACTCACTACCACTTCCAGAAATCTTGCCACATTTTAGTATATTTTCTTCCACGACTTCCTTTTCTTTTTAACTTATCTAACTTCTATGCATCCTGTGCTTGAATTTCAGCTCTCTGGTATCTCTTAAGATGTAATAACAATTTTATCATAAAGGTATATTATTGTGAGTATACAAAAGCTACATTTATTCTTTGGATTATTTCCACTGATGAATTATTAATTTTCATTTTGTGAGTTTTATTATATTAAACAATGCCACATTATGCTAAACAATGTTATATTATATCATTATGTATTGTGCTATACTATATGAAATATTTTTACATAATAAAATATGTAATATGCAACAGATGGTTATGTATTGTTATAATTACATATTATTATATATTTTGATATTATGTTAATGAGTTTTATTATATTAAAATACATATTAAAATATCAACTAATAAGTTATCAAATTTTTAGTATTTTTTTAGTGTTTATAAAAAAGCATCAATATTTTCAACATTGACTGTTTTGGGGGGGTACAAAATCTAAAAAGTAACAGCAGGAATAAATTGCTATATGAGCTACAATGAAAATACAAATAGCATGCTCCAAAAGATAATCTTTGCTTCATTGACCACACCTTGGGCAGTCTTTACAGTATATGCAAACAACACATTACATATACATGTATCACTTACACTATCTGCACACATGTTTTGTTTTCCTGGCCTTTTTGTAGAACATATTGACATCTTGCTGGGATTGCTGTTTTGTCAGATTTCTTTCTTTTTTTTTTTTTTTTTAATCTATTTAGTCCAGGGCTTACAGGGTTCCACTATGCAGATTGGATTGATAGTGGTCCTCCTGTTTTCAGCCTCCCAAGCATTGGGATTATAGAGGCATGCTACCACACCCAGTCTCAATTCCTGTCTCAGTACACCCCAGGGGCAGGGCCAGCATGGCACACCAGAGGATCAGACCTCTGGCCCCTAGGTCTTCCTAAGCAGGTGCTTAATCCACTGAGCTATCTGGCCATCCCTACGAGAATCTTATCATATTAGAAAACATGTAAACTTTATTTATTTATATTATGGCCAACTCAGCCTTCCCTGGTGGTGGGGCTGGTGCAGCATGTGGTGCCAGAGATCAAACCACGGTCCTTGTGGTTGCCTAAGCAGGTGCTATAGGCTGCTGAGCTATCTTGCCAGCCCCATGAATATTTTTTCTTTTCTTTTTTCTTTCTTTCTTTTCTTTTTTTTTTTTTTTTCAGAACTGGGGATTGAATTCAGGCCCTTGTGCTTGAAAAAAACAAAGAAAACATGTAGGTAACAGGAGCATAAAATATCAATAAAATAAAGTATTAAATTCTTCATGTGTTGTACACTTAAATAAAAATCAACATTTTCAGAATACCTGTGTATTTGCTTATGAAACCTGAAAGATAACATCACAAATAAATTTCCATGTAAATTGCAATGAAAATGCCAATAAAACTACACAAAAAATATTTACTTCAGTCGCACACACAGGCATGGTATATGATAACTGTATGCTCCATCTGCGTTTGTCTCTCACACTGTAGCACATATGCTTAGGTTTCTTTTCCTGTATTGCAGGTCATTCTTGTCACCTCTGTTGCCCCATGTTCTGTCAGGAGCTTCCTACTATATCATACAAGGTATACTTTACATGAAAATGAGATATTAATAAAGTAGGGGAGTTTGAGACACCAATGGACAATTTGAGTTACAACTAGCCCCAAGGAATGAATTGATTTTGTAAGTCAAGGCTCCATCGTATACTGCCTGAAGCTATAGTAACTGTGAAATGCTGCAAGATGTTCTTCAATAGTCATGTATGCAAATGGTATATAAATTGCTTGACAGTTACCCCCTAATCTGTTGAGCCATGAGCAGACACTGGACAGATTATCACTGTTATTTTTCTCTTGGTGAGTGGTTTTGTCATCAAACTTCATGCAGTTCTGAAGGAAATCAAGTCTTCCAGAGTCATCATTGTTGTTCAGTCCTCAAGACCACACCCATCACTTTCCCATAAATCTCTTACGTTCCTGTGATTACCAATGGAAATCCCTGCTAAGTACAGCAGAACTATGATTGCTTTCAGTTCATCTTGTGAAGCATCATAATAGATATATTTTTGAGTATGGTTAATGGTACATATAGAATGTCTTACATTTCAGTATTTGTGTACTTTGTAGTATCTTGTAGCATTTCATTGGTTACAGTTTCCAATATTGAATGGCCAGGCTGGCATTCCATTGAGTAAGTTCCGTTCTTGCCAACATCCTCACCATATTTTCAGAAAGAGCTCTAACATTGAAACATTTCATTTGCTTGCATGACCATTTTGTACCATTTCTGCTCGTCAAACATGTATGGATTGCTATTTTCTTTGTCATCTGAATCAAGAAGATCTGCATCCCTTGTGTCTGTATCAGTTGATTCTTGCTCCATTTCACTATCATAGGAACTTTTGCTCACGTCGCTAATGTCAAAATCATTATCACCTTCATCATCTATGAAATATTTGATGATTCAATTTCAACCTCCTCCAAAACTTGCAAATCTGTTTTTTCATGTGCCATTGTACTGAGTTGGGCTACTTCTATGAGAAAATTGTAAATTGGGAAGAATCTGTTTAAAAGAAAAGACAAACTGTAGTGGGGGAAAGGGGAAAGGAAGAAAGGGAAAAAGAAAATACATTTATACACAAGATAGTTAACATACTTATACAGCTAGGTTTTTTTTTAGGTCATTGAAAAGAAAGGGTTGTGCTAATATTGTTTGGACAAGATATGCCTATAATTTGTACTGTGAATAACTACTATGAAGATAACACTAAACAGCATATTAATTATTGTAACTCTCCTACTAATCTGTTTTGAAACTATTTTATTATTATTTTTCTCTTTAAAAGAAAAGGAAATAAAAAAATAAGAAAATCCTAAATGTATAGAAATTTAGCAATAAACATTTCATAAGTAAAGCTTACTTGTTGATGCTTTGTATCTCCTGTAGACACCTTGCCAAGTGGGCGAATGCAGAGAAGGGAATCTTGCTTTCCCTAGGGACAGCTACTGTGAGCCAAACCCACATTCTGCTGATGGTAGAATACATGTTTACAGAACATGTGGCATGGGTGTATTTTACCCCCTGTGATGCTCAGGTAAATATATGCAAAACTTTTTAGCTGGAACATCATGTGAGCAAAAACCCCAGGTTGATTCTTCTGCACACATGGAGACATCTTGCTATCATACTGAGGGGGGAAGCATGGATTTTTTCCTGTATATCCAAGGTGCAGCTACAAGATCCACAGCTGACTATCAGGTTAGGTACAAATTTACAGTAGAAAAATATGGGATGGGTTGTTTTAACCCAGTATAATGCCCAGACAAGTATGGCCCAGAAATCTGAGACACAATGCCCTAAGCACACAGTCTGTAGGAAGCCCTTCCAGAGTTCTGATTACACATCTGCCACAATTGCAATTGAGACACTATACAAATTAGTGCCCTAGACAATGTCTTTGTACTTTGGTGTCTAAATCTACAAAATGGGTTAAGGCTAACATTTACTCTAAAAGTCTCCTATGAAGATTATTTGAGACTGTACATGTAGAGATCATATGGATTCCTGGCCCACCATGAGTAGCGATAGTTAAGAATTGTTATTTACAAGAATTTCAGGTTCATGGCTCCTGAAGCACTTCATACACTTCTTGTGGAGATTTGCCTCATTGTATTTAACCAAGGTTTGGTAGTTCTGCCTTTCTCTCTGGACCTTGAACTTTTCAAAATTCTGCTTTATTCAACCTTCTGTTCACTGTGTTTAGAAGAACAATTAGTGGATTCGGCAGATGCTTGAAAAATATATAGTCAGAATCTGAGTGCGCAGATTTTTGTGTTTTGCTTCCTTTACTTCAAGTTATACCTACTCAACATTTTATCCAGATCCATTTTATTCTTCATTCTTTCATAATTTTATTCCATATTGTTTCACTGAGCACAGGTTCTAATTCTTTTAGGTACTGAGGGATCTACATTAGATGGAACAAATATAAGCCCCTGTCTAGAAGAGGAAGACAGACATGAAACACGAACAAAAAGTGGGATATATAGTATGTTAGACGGTACTTCTATGTATGAGAAAATGAGAGCTGACATGGACTAAGATCAGGCAAGACCTCTAGTGAAGGTGATCTTTCTCATTTGAGCAGTTGTAGAGCTCTCTGGTGCAATGGTATTGTCATCCACCCAGTCAGGGATTCCCTTCATACTGTCCCCTTGTGTATATTCAAGTTTGTGTATTTTTTCTCAAATGAAAGGAAGTTCTGGAGATAGGCCTAGGAACTCAGCACAGCCTTATAGAAGAAGAGAAGAAGGGGAATTATAGTAGCTGATGGCCCTCTGTGAGCTGACCAGGCTACTATCCACTGTGTACAGATGCCTTCTCTAGTCCCCAGTGAAACCCTGAGGGATTAACTGAGTGTATCACTCAAGGCTTTCTAAAGACACTGAACTAATAGAACATTTCTATATCTGTAGCTCTCTGTATACTAGATCTTTATCAAATCTATCTATCTATCTATCTATCTATCTGGAAAGAGATTTATTTATTCATTTTTTATGTATTTGGTACAGGGTCTACAGGGTCTCATTACATAGATTGGACTAGTAGTGATTCTCCTGTTTTCAGCCTCCTAAGTGCTGGGATTATAGGCATGTGCCACCATACCCACACTCAATTGCTGAGAATGCCATGGGAGTGGGGCTGGCACAGCATGCTGGAGACTGCACCCTGCTGGCTGCTGTGCTTTGCCTAAGTAGGTGCTTCAGTCTGCTGAGCTGTCTGGCAAACCCAAGAGAATTTTTTAAAAAAATTATGTTTATTGGTTAGGTAGTTCAGTTGTACACGTAATGATCACATTCATTGCAGAGAATTTTGTACCAAATATGACACAATGTGGAGAAAGTCTATTTTAACAAATTGGCTCACATGGTTATGGTTGGCAAGGCTGAAATCTGTAGGACAGTCTGGGAGGCTCATAACTCAGACATGATTTGATGCTATAGTGGTCAGGTTAAACTTCAGTGGAAATATAAATTTTGTGCTTTTAAAAGTTTCAAATTATTAAATGAGGTATGCTTACATTATCCATTAATCTCTTTTCAATTGTTATAAATGTTAATCACATCTATAAATCTTCCAGAAACAGCTAGATCAGTGTTTAATTAAATAACTTGTTCTATAGTCCAGACAAGTTTGCATACAAAATAACCATCACATTATTTCTTTTATGTTTTCTAAAATTTAATTTAACTTTAGTTTGAAGGGTAAAAACAAAAGCAAGAACAAAAATCAGAAAAAAAGAAACAAAGACAGAAACAGAGTAACATACGAAATACATATGCTACAGATTTTCAAATCATGATAGCTGATGAACAGTGGCTGTATATTACCTATATCACATTGTTCTACTCCTGCTTTTATATCTCAATTTCTACCCCAGTCTCTAGCTCTATGACTTATGCCTAAGCATCCCCACAGAATCTCATGCAGTTGTGGGTGGGACTTTTTGAAGGTGGCTGGATCTAGAGTGTGTGCTTATTAAATTCGTCCTTGGATTGGTTTGGCATAGTTCTCTTGGGATCAGGGATGTGGGGTCTGGGGAGATAGCTCCATGGCACAAGTACCTGCCTGGCAAGTGCAAGGTCGTGAGTTCGAACCCCAGTGCCACAAAGCAAAACAAAAACAGAAACAAATACAGATGTGATGCTGGGATTGATTCATGGTGCAATGCTAGGATTAAGGGCACTAGGATTAACGGTATGAATACCACTTGCACTAGGGTGGATAGCCTTGATAAGATATAAGGGACAGGAAATGTCTTGTTGCTTGTTATTTGTTGCTTCTGTCCTTTGTTTGCCATGATCTGTTTCTCTTCCGTGATGCCCCTCTGCCACTGCACCCCGCCTTGGAATCAGTCAGTGCTGAAGCCTCTGCTTTTTGCCACAGAACCGCTGTTGGAAAACCCTGCGGCCTTCATCTCTGAACACTGGGCAGGAGTCATCACTGTTCTGGGAACTGAGTGCTATGATCACAACCAGAATTGAGTCTCCAGGGTTTGGGTAGATGTATCTGTTGGCTTAGCTAAAAATCACATACTAGGGTGACAGCAAGGCTTCTGGGTGGAGGCCAATGATATTTCTCTCCCACTCAGACACACAGAAAGCTCCATCATGCCATTTCCCGGGATACACACTCACAACACAGATGTCACATTACCCTAATTTATACCTTCTCTCTTTCTCTCTCTTTCTCTGCCTTCCTTCCTTCCTTCCTTCCTTCCTTCCTTCCTTCCTTCCTTCCTTCCTTCCTCCCACCCTTTCTCCCTACCTCCCTCCCTCCTTCCTTCTTTCCTTCCTTCCTTCTTTCCTCATTTCACCTTCTTCCTCCTACCCTCTCTCCCTCTCTCCTCCCTACCTTTTCCTGCCTCCCTCCTTCCCTCCCTTTCTTTCAAGGCGGGGTTTTGAAAAATTGCCAAATTTCCCATCCTGGATTCAAACTTGTAATTCTTCTTATTCAATTTCTCATAATTTTGTCCCTATGTAGTGTGTGATAAAAAGCCAGGCTTGGCTTTTATCACCTGTTTTCTATGATTATATCACTAATTCTTACTTAGTTTTGCCTGGTTTCTAACTTCATAATAGACTAAAATAGCATCTGTTTTTCTGTGTGTATGTTGGCTTCTTACTCAGCATATTTCTGTAATTTATTTGTACTGTGTTCAGTTGTAGTTTTTTCTCTTTGTTATGTGGATTTTGCCATGTGGCTACAGCACATGTTTTTGTATTCATTTTTCAGTTGTTGAGGGATTGCATTTTATTTTATTTTGTTTTATTATTATTATTTTTTTTTTTTGTCTTTTTGAGACAGGGTCTCGCTATGCAGTTCAGGCTAGCCTTGAGCTCACTTTTGTAGCCCAAGCTGGTCTCGAACTCGCACCGATCCTCCTGCCTCAGCCTCCCGAGTGCTGGGATTACAGGCGTGAGCCACCACGCCCGGCTTTTTTTTTTTTTTTTTTTTTGTGGGACCAGGGTTCGAACTCACAACCTTGCACTTGCCCAGCAGTTACTTGTGCCTCGGAGCTATCTCCCCAGCCCCAATGAGGGATTGCATTTTAGTTTTGGACTACAGTGAACAGTGTGGCTAATATAGCAGAAAATGCATGCCTGGTCAGTCTGTTAGTTGTCCAGGTAACAGTTCCTGTCACTTCTGTTTCTTCGAAGGGGCTAGTCACTGTGACACAGAGCTCCTCACCGTGGTGCACATTGTTAGCAACAGCCAAAGACAGCCTGGCACTCTCTATTTCTTGCTTGCAAACCTCATAAAAATCTCCTCCCTGGGCCTTCGAGTCTCCCTGACCTTTATAAGGATTGATTCCTTGTCGGTGTCCATTCAACATTAAATGAATCTGCCTCCGAATCCTAGGTGTTGCTTTGGTGATTCTCCTCTTTGCTTTGCACTAAGAATTCTCACATGCAAACTTGTTATGGATGTGGGATGTTATTGTTGTTTTGTCCAGTTCATGCTGTTTGGGTTCTTTTATGAAGAAGTTCTGCCTCCAGAGTCTTATTTATTTATTTATTTTAGTGTATTTTGTATGGGGTCTTCAGGGTCTACATGGTCTCACTACATAGGTCAGACTTGTAGTGGTCCTCCTGTTTTCAGCCCCCCAAGCGCTGGGATTGCAGGCATTCACCACCACACCCAGTCTCCATTGCTGTCTCGGCATGCCCTGGGTGTGGGGCTGGCATTGCACAATGGGGATGGAACCCCTGCCACAGCACTCTGCCTAAGCAGGTGCTATAGTCTGCTGAGTTCTCTGGCTGCTCCCAGAGTCATATTTTTAATACATGAAGTGAATGTTTCTTCCTGCCTGAAAGTTTGTGCTTGACCTCCAAGTAGAGCCGAACCTCTCAGGTATGATCTTCAAGGCTTTCTAATACTAGCTTTCAACTATATTTTTAAATTTTAATCTAATTTTATTTTGTATTCTGTTTTAATGCCTGCTTAATACCTTAATGTATCGCAGATATACGATCACTATATGTGGAGTGTCCTGGGCTGTCTCTTACTCTTTTACATTTTCACATTATGCCTGGAATATCTTCCCACCGAGAATTTTGACTCCTGGAAAAACTGACCCACAACCTTCACAGTCCAGCTCAAAAGACATTTCCTCCAGGAATCCACCTTTGCTCTGCCCAGTATTTTCTTGCACCCTCCACTTGGTATATACTCTGATATTAACATTTGGTACTAATCACACTTCAATAACACTGTTGTTAAAGTTCTTATTTCATTAGCACATATTCCTGTGAGCATAGTCTGTCTTCCTCTTTTCCCAAATGCTGTTGGAAGGCAGAGACATTGCAAGAGGTATAAGGTGGTTTTCCAATATCATAAAGCTACTGTCACTCCAGATCTGCCTGACTGGGGTTAAACTCTATTAGCACTACAGCACAGTGAGAGGATACAATTATCAGCAGGCACAAGATTAATGAAACCTGAGGTTGAAGGTCAAAGGTCCACAGAGTCAGTGAAAACATGCTAATAAGTGCTGCAGAGGGCCTGGCACTGGGGCACACAGAGAAGGCACACCCACCAAAGGGCAGAGTCTGCTCATTTTAGCAGATACTGCCTTGGAAATACAGGCTTAGTATAGCTACACCTTGTGATTTGCTTGAGAAGAAGTTGCTTCAATTTTATGTCAACTCACCTAAGTTTTGAATGTTGGTAACTAAGTTGTTTTGAGTACAAGCTGAGGCAATCAAAAGTTATCCCTGGGTTGGACTCAGCTTGCTTAACTAATTTGCTGCTTACACATAAAGCTTTGCTGTGCAAAATTTGCTCTGTGGTCCTTAGTCCTTCTTCTATTGGAAGAGTAAGAATTAAAATTAAAAACGACTGTTTGTAGATCAAACCCTGTACCCTGTTCAGTGTCCTATTTGTCTGCTTATTTATCCAGGACACTCTCTGAGGCTTGAACTGAGAGAGGCCGAGTGAAGAGTGTTGTGCACCAAGATGTCCAAAAGACAATATTCTGCTGCTTGGCACCAAAGACTCAGGTCTATGCATCATGCAAAATGCATTTAGTCTATCTCTAGTGCTGGTCCAGCATTGCTTAAAGGTGTAAGTTAAAATTCTTCTCTCAGCCGGGTGTGGTGGCGCACGCCTGTAATCCCAGCACTCAGGAGGCTGAGGCAGGAGGATTGGTGCGAGTTCGAGACCAGCCTGGGCTACAAAAGTGAGCCCAGGACCAGCCTCAACTGCATGGCGAGACCCTGTCTCAAAAAGACAAAAAAAAAAAAAAAAAAAAAAAAATTCTTCTCTCACATTTGAGAAAAGCTCTTTGCAGTGAACCCTTACTCTCTATGAAAAAGAGAATTAAACACTGTTTAAATGCGGTGGCACAAGATAAACATTCTAAGATGCAGAAACAGATAGAAAAGAATGGAACTAACGTAGGATCAAAACCTCAGAATGAAAACCATAAAACCTGTAGTTCCATATATAGTGCCCAGTGAAAATTTTTTAAATCTTTTTATTACTTTTAATAAAAATAGTAATGTGACAGTTTCAAAACACATTAGTAGTACATTCTCAATATTTGATACAATGCATATTGTTATCTTCCTAGTAGGTATACAGAGCACAGGGTGTAGATGTGATAATTTTTCTAATCATTATTGGTACAACGAAATTTCTTCTCATTGAACTAAGAGAAAGTAATTGCATACATAATCCAAAGTTCCATAATCGCAGTGGGTTATTGGCAAAACTGGCAATGTTGGAAGCTGTTGATTTAAGCCTTTTACAGCTCAGTATACTAATCTAGCTTTACGTTTTTATGCCTCATGATTGAACTTTTCTCCTGGGTGGTTAAGGGTAAGTTAAAGCAAGAACTATATAACAAAACATGTAGCTTTTGTATCTCCCAAGGTCAGTCAAATCCCCTCACGATTTACTCTGAAACCATGTACAGTGCTTTGTAGAACTGTGGCCAGTGTCAACCATCTGGATGAGTCATGGTCATTGCTTGACCAGTTTGTTCTCTGTGAAAGCCTGAGAGAATGTTTTCTCTCTCCGTGACTCTACTTAGGCACACTATATATTTGCAGTCCCTTTCCTCTGTAGCCCCATAATCTCCTTGAACAGAAAATTTGGGAAACCACTGAGTTATAGGATGTTATAGCACAGGTTTTCTTATGTCCTGAGTCTTCACTGACCTTGAAGGGCTAGGGCCAAAATATTGGCAATCCTAGTAGCCCTTTTTTCCTTCTAATTTTTGATCTGTAAACTTACATTCTTAACCCTTCAGGAGAAAAGCTTAGTGATAATATTATTCTATAACATAGGTACTTGAACTTAACATCACTATCTTTCTGAGTATCAAACATCTTAGACTTAACTTGGAATTGGTATTATCTATCAATCACTGATATTCTAATAAATCATTATAGAATGTGGTAAAAGCAGTTACATATTTTTACACAGAAATTTAGAAGTCCAGCTATCCCCCTACTGGGAATTTTCCCAGAAGAACTGAAAACATTATACCATAGTGATATCTCTGCCCCTATGTTCATAGAAGCACAATTTGTAATAGCCAGATCTTGGAAACAACCAAAATGTTCATCATCTAAAGAATGATTGAAAAAGATATGGCATTTTTTATGAAATGGAATATTACTTCAATATAAAGAATGGTAAAATAGAAGACTTCATATATAAGTGGATGTATCTTGAAGTCATACTCATAAGTGAAAAAAACATACCTACATGTGTGAATATTGTATGGTCTCCCTAGTGTAAGAACTCAAAAGAAGAAATAAAAATGGAGAGGCATAACAAAGCTGAATGGAAATCAAGGGCTTAAGGGTTAAGCAATGTAGTGACTGCAAGCAGAAAACATAAGGAAACATGGCAGGAGCAAAACCATGCCCAGAATGAATTAGATAATGGTCCTCAGAACCTCCAAAAAGTTTGTCACACTGAGGATAGCAATGTGTAACACTAAAACTATGCTTGTAATGCCTGTCAATCTGGTCTTTTAGATTTGTGCAGCTTCTAATGAAATTTCAGTTATTGCTATTCTCCCTCTCAAGTAAATGGTTGGTTTACAAGAAAACAAAAAAGGTATTAAATGAGAGTAAGGGACTAGGGAAAATACCATAGGATTGACAGGCTACAATTTTGTATATGCTTAGATCCCCAGTGCAAATTTTGGTGAGATAAACACTCTAAAGGACTTGGGTTATCCCACCCCTACCACACTGCTGGCTGCAGCCCTCATGCCCTTTCTTGTGAAGTGGCTCTATTCACTGCCTGCAAGTTCCTCTGCAGATATCCTAAACTCCTGATATCTCCATTTCCTGAAGTCTCCATTGTAATTTTGGTTCTAAGAGCATCACATGCTGGCTTCAGAGAAATATTCCTGGCTTCCAAGGTCCTTCTCTGAAATCTAAGTAGGAGCCTTCTTGACTCCAGAAGTCCTGCATTCTGCGTTCTTGAGAAAACAGCACCATAGAAATGACGCTGAGGCAGTGGTGGTGAGCCTGTAGCATGCCTACTGCAGTGGGAATTTGAGCTCTCTTTGTCGCATTTGAGCCAAGTTACATCATATAGCAAGTTGTTTTTTTTTTTTTTTCCTAAACTAAAACCTCACTATTCAGACTTAATTACAGTTTTGGAAATTTGTTATAAATAAGAAGGCTTTGGGATACAATTTGGGAACTCAGTCTCTAAGAGTTTCACCATACCTGCATTAAGGTATAACTTGAGCAACAGCCAGGCCCTCTTGGATCAATCTTACAGAAGCCTTGGCACACCTGGTTGTTCTAGGAAACTGTTATTGAAGAGGAGCCTCAGACTTTCTCTTCTTAAGTGAAAACTTTAGTTTTGTGCCTTGACCCTGCTAAGGGTTGGAATTTTGCTGATTCCTAAGATATCTTCAAACCATCTTATGATGTCTTAATGCAAAATTCTTGGGTTTTGGGTTCTTTTCAATGTGATTTTTTTTTTTTTTTTTGTGGTACCAAGGATCAAACTCAGGATCTTGTACTTGCCAGGCAAACTATTGAGCTATCTTCTTGGCCCCCTTCAATGTGAATCTGTTTGCAACCATTCTCTTCTACAATGATTCTCACAAACTTTGCTAGTGTTTATTTTCTGGGGAAACAGAATTTTTTTTCATCAGCTGTTTTTCTCCTGATTCTCACTATAGATATGACTGAAAGCCGAGCACCCAAACCACACTGAACAATGAGGTGATATAAAATTTCCCCAACTAGAATACTTGTCTTCCTTTAGCTTCAGTCTCTCACACATTTTCAGGATGAGGACAAAATGCAAACAAATTTTCTGCCATAACATATAATGCACATGGTCTCAAGGTCAACTGCAAGTGGAGTCCTTGCTCTGAACTGAAACCTAGTGAGCATGGCCCTCAAGTTTGCATATCAGCATTCTGACCTTCTGAGTTCTGACCAGATCTCCCTCAAGCACGGTTTGCAGCATTCTAGGACTCCTCTAGCCAGATCTTCTCAAACTCTTCCCACCAACCAGTTCCAAAAATATCTAAGCCACAGGATCAAGTACAGTCACAACAAGAACCCCACTCCCACTTATACTAAAACTTATACTAAAACCACACTTATAGTAAAATATGTCTTAGTCTCTAGGAAAAAAAACCTGACACCAAAAACTTGAAGGAAGAGAAGTTGATTCAAGCTCACAGATTTTAGAGGACTCAGCCTAGGGTCAGCTGGATCCAAGGGCGAAAGTGGACAGTGGAAGGGGCTGGTGGAGTAAGCTGCTCCCATCATGGTTGTCAGCAAGCAGAGAGAGAAAGGATTTAGGAAGGCAGATGAACCTGTCCAGGCCAGGCCTCCAGAGGAAATGTTTACAGTTTGTAGCGGCTTCAATCCATACTTGGCTGGCTCCAAGGCAGATTGCCACATGGCAGAGAGCAGCAGCTCATGGTGGCAGAAGACAGGAAAGAGCAAAGGGAGCAGCAGTAGCTGTGGCAGCTTGCAAGCCTCTCTCCCTTCTCCATATTGTATTCAGGCTATCCACACCCCAGGGTGAGTGCAGCACTGACATCCATAATTCAATCATTAGGTTGTGAATTAATTATAAAGTCTAGAAGCCCACTTCAATGACTGCATGAGGCTTTGGGGGACAACTACACACAAACCATAACATTCTGCCCTTGGACCTCCAAGACTAGTACATCCCTTTATGAAAAAGGCATTTTAGTCTATCTCTAAGAGTTTCCAAAATTCTAACAGTTTCAGCATTGTTGAAAAGTCTAATTCCCAAGTCTCCTCCGGGACCTAAGGCAAACTCTTAGCTGTGAAGCCCTATAAATGGAAAGTTAAACACCACATTCAATGGCACAAGATAAACATTCCATTCCAAAAGATACAAATGTCAGGATATAAAGCCTTGAGATCAAAGTAAGTACAAAAGCCATTGGGGCAAACATTAAATCCTGTAGTTCCATGTGGAACATTCAAAGCAATCTGTGACAAATTATGAGCTCCATGTGGCTCCACCTCTATGATACTTTGGTGGTAGCTCCCATGGGTTCTCTCTTAGGTCAGCTTTGCTCTCTTCTAGCAATCTTCCTTAGATAATCCACATTCCTGGATTTCCCAAATTTCTGGGGTTTCCACTACACATTAAGCTTCTAACAGCTTCATACACTGCCCTCCTCCAACAGGGCACACTGCTTGGCCTCTCAGGCCTTCTTCTGAAATCTAAGTGGAAACCTTCTTAACCTCAGAGCTCTTACATTCTGCATACACCTAAAACCAACACTATGATACCAAGGTCTGCTGCCAACTGGAGCAGTAGCCAGGTTTTCTCCTCTTTTGACTACAGGGATCATGTACCTGGATCACTAAGCACTCTGACCCTGATTCCAAGGAACAAATTTTCTATCTGCTGCCCTTCTGGAACCTGGAACTCTGTGGCTTTTTGCTTGAAGCAAAGTCTTTCATTTTTTCAGGTTTGGAGCTGCAAAGGGTGATATTTCTGCTTCTTATGATGCATTTAAGGCCATTCTCTCCATTCTATGGTTCCTTCTTAGCAATGGAGAGCCTCTAAACTCTGTCTTTGAAGTCCGTAGCTTCATTAGTGCTTGCTTTGTGGCCAAACTCACATGATTTTAAATCAGGTTGTTGGATTCTTTGCTCTTGATTCTCAACATAAATCTGACCAAAAGCTGCCATGCTACTGACTCAATATTTGACTGCCCTAAAATTTCTTCTGCCAGATTAATCAGTACCCTGTGCTTAATTTCATCTCAGGCAAAGTCTCTGGACATGAGCAAAATTCAGACAAACTTTCTACCAAGCCATAACACACACCATCTGAAGTTCAACACCAATGCAGTCCTTTTTCTCAGCAGAAACCTCCCCAGCTTGGTATTCACAGACAGGATTTCTATCAGCATTCTGGTTTTCTGAGCTCTGACCAGAGTCTCCCATACAGAACAGCCAAAGGCATTCTAGTTATTCATTTTCAGGCAACATCTCAAATCTTTTCTATCTCTTCCCATAAGCTGTTCCCAAAGGCTCTTGAACAACATGGTCAGGTATAGTCACAGCCATGACCCCACTTCTCAATATCAAATTCTGTCTCAGTTACTTTTCTCTCATTGCTGGGACAAAATACCAAACACCCAAATTAAGGGAGGAAAGGTTTATTTAGCTTGAAGTTTGTGGAGATTTCAGTCCATACTCAGCTGGCTCTAAGATAGAGTGCCTCATGATGAAGGGCAGCAAGTCATGGTGGAAGAAGACAGCAAAGAGAGGAGTAGTAGCTGTGGCAGCTAGCAAGCCTCTCTCCCTTCCCTACATTATATTCAGGTTATCCTTGCCAGAGCGGGTGTAGCACCCACACCCATAATCCAAGCATTGGATCCTGAATTAATTACAAACTCTAGAAGCCCATTTTAATGATGGCATGAGGCTTTAGGGAGACAACTAGACACAAGCCATAATGCTTGTCACCCAGACTATTCCACTCCATGGGGAAGTCCTCACTGAGGGTCACTTAAAAGAGACTCGCATAAGTCACAGGAGAAGGGCAGCATGGAGTTGGCTGTGCCTTGGTTATTTTTGTGGATTTTCAAGCTTTCACAAAAGCTTATGTAAGAAAGCTCTCAGAGTCTTACAAGATTGAGATTGAAGAAATCTGAGTTTTGGGGAAGATGGGGTGATGGAGAGAGGTTGAGAGGAATCCAGATGTTGGAAAAAAATTCACTTTCACTTATTTTTATTTACTCTTTCCTCAGTCCACACTTTTGTTTTCCTGCCTTCTACTATGGTGACAGCTTTAACATGTTATAGCATAACCTTAAAGGGTTATGCTTAAAGGGAGTGTAATGTTTGAGGTACATGGTTTTATGTTACAAAAGTATATATATATATAGGTGTCTTTTTTTTTTCTTTTTCACTCATTGCTAAGTTTTATTTCTGGATCTATTCATGTTGTTTGCATAGATCTAGTTCATCCTTCTAGCTCTAGGTAAAATCCTTTGGTATAGAGCCATTGCGTTTCGCTTCTGTACTACCTGGGATGCCTCCCACTTTGCAATACCATTCCATAAATACTGTGGCATACTCTTTGAAGAACATGTTTATCCATGGCTATCTGTGGTCATTGTCTTGGTCTACTTTGTGCTGTTATAATTGAACATTATGGGCTGGGTTATTTATAAAAAATAAAAGGTTGAAGAAAGGCTTAGTGGCACATGCCTATAATCTCAACACTCAGGAGTCTCAGATAGGAAAGTTGCCACAAATTTGAGGTCATCCTGGGCTATATAGTGAGTTCAAGGCCAACCAGAATTACAGAGTAAGGCTGTCTAAAAGAATAAAAAAAAAACAGACTGTCAGCATAACAATAGAAATAAAAATTGAAAAATATAAGAAAATAAAAATTATCATTTTCCTTCTCTCCTTTCTACCTGTCTTTCTCTAAAAACCTTATTCTACTTCTGAACCATAATAGGACTCATGTGATTATGCTCAGAGGTTCCTCTATGCAGCAATACTCTCTGAAGATTCTCTTTACCTACATCCAGTGACCTCTGCAGAGCATCTTATTTTAGCTTCCTGCTTAGTCAGCTTTTCAGTGCAGTTCTGCAGGTGACCCTGTGAGGTAGGGTTGTGGAGGACAGGGACGATTAGGGAGGGAGATGTGCTTCCTCTGATCCTCATCCTCCTGAGAAAGGACCAAGGTGCTGGCCAAACTTTCTCCAACTCTAGAAGCCCCTATTTGAAACCCCTCCTATCTTGCCTGTCTGTGCTTCAGGAGATGAAGAGAGACAAGCACATTTCCCAGACTCCTTTGCACATGGCTGCAGGTGAGTGATCTGGTTTCAGCCTGTCAGAAATATCACCAAACCAGGATTTGTCCATGAGCAATGGAAGATTGGACTGCCTGCAGATGAGAGGCTTCCCTGGCCGGCTTTGTGGCTGGGATCACAGCAGCAGCAGTGGTGCTCAGTGGCAGATGGTAATGGCAGCTCTGCTTTTGCTAAGATATGATTGGATGTTTCTCCCAACTGTGTTGTCCCTGATTCTTAAACACCCTAGAGGTTTGCAAACTATCCAATACTCCTCAACAAAGTCCCTTATGTCTGTACTAAGAGAAAGAGCTTTTGCTGTCTGCAATAGAAAGCCCTGAAGGACATAATCCTGGCTACAGTACTCTAATCTATAAGGACACATATGTACCATCCATCAGGGAAACAGAATTCAGAGTCAAATGCACATACCAAGCTCTCACATAGTTCCATGTGGCATTTTTGTTAAGTGAAGAAAATTGCATTTTGCCCTTTGAAGCATGTAAATATACCTTAAAAAGCAAATACGCACCTGGCAGGCAGTGTTGTGGCAAGAGTCTGGCCGCTTTCACATCTGATCTGCTAGAAACTGCCTCAACACAGCCAACTTTCTTCCCTAGCTATATGCAAATTAATACCAGCACCTTTCAACCAAACAAAACACTAGTGCTGAAACGTTTGACTGTCTTGGCTACAACACAAAACTGCTCACATCTTTTTCCTCTAAGCCTGCTTTCCAGCATTCTCTCCCCTTTTCTGTTTTCAGTGTAATTCAAAGAACATCCAGGATTTGCTTCTTCCTACCTAACCAATTAAAGCAAATCTATGGTGCTTTTCTTCAGGAAATTATCATACTGTGCAGCAGCGGAGAAGTTCAAGGACTGACTCAAATCTAAACTAGGTCAAATCAGAAACTTCTTCCTATACAGGTGGAGATGCTTCAGGGGGCAGAGAGAAACCAACACGAGGCCCAGTCATGTGGCCTGAGTTTGGCAAAGATCTTAGGATCAGAGCTGAATCTATACTGTTTCCCTCAAGACTGATCTTCACAGCGTGATATGGAGTCTTGTTTCTTGCATAGTTTAAAAATCCTGCATTACACGATATGATGAGCTCCTTGGATCTTCACAGAAGAACTTGCTGTTCTACTGAAAGAGAAAATGCAGCTGACAACTTTAGCTAGTGAAGCATTAGGACTTGCCTTCCCTTTTGAGTAGGAAAAAGTTCTCACAGTCAGCCCCCTGTGGAGGGCACCTGAGCAGTTCTCCTTTTTTTTTTTTTTTAAAATTTTATTTATTTATTTTTCTTGTTTCAGAACCTTTGCTTGTTTATTCACTCATTTCCATGGCTGGCTCAGCCCACCCCGAGGGCAGGGCTGGCGCAGCATGTGGTCCCAGGGATTGAACCGCGGTCCCTGAAGCTGCCCAAGCTTTCCCAAGCAGGCGCTTTAGACCACTGAGCCATCCCGCCGGGCCCAAGTTCTCCTTAAAAGAAGAGCAATCAATAACTGGTCGGAAGATGACACTATGTATTACAACAAATACTCTGAAGTTCATATTACTTTGTAAAGTGAAAATCTGTATTGCTTGTACTTTTTCTGTTTTAATTCTAATTTGTATTCTCTTAAAGAAATCATCTCCATGTTGACTGTGCTTGACTCTATTTCCATGTGTTGATATATACAGAGCTGGCTAGCACTTGTTCTTATCCCTTCAATTGGCTTTCTCTCTCCTTGCTTTCTTTCTGTCTTTCTTTCGTACCAGGGATTGAACTCTGGACCTTGCATATGTCAATCAGGCACTTATGCCACTGAGCTGTCTCCCCAGCCCAACTGGCTTTACGTAATGCATATTGCTCTAGCAGAGGTGCTGGTGGTAGTCTTTGAAGTTTGCATGCATATTTCCCAATAACCCCCACCTGGTGCTCTTTAATATTAACCAGATTGAGACAGGATAAAGAGCCAATGCTCTCTGTTGTCAGCTGGGATCAATCCTTGAAATAGAGGCTATGACTTTCTGGGGCTTGAAAGATTACACACAGCAGCTGAAGCACCAGCCCCCAAAACATCAGATACTATCTTAGTTGTGTAATGCAGGTTATTCTCTGCATATCCTTCTCTCTGCATATTGCAGAGGTAGATGCAGGCTTCCTATTTAGCCCAGCTCATGGTATTCACCTACTTCCTGCCATTCTCAGTCATTCAACCTCAAGCCACTCCTCCTTGATGACTGAATATAACCTGGGTTTGGATAGCCATCACCCTGGCTGAACTTAGAACCCTTTAGCTCACCATGGCTGAACTTAGAACCCTTTGGATCCCCATAACTATAAATATACTTTAGTATCTTTTCTCCTGTGGGTTGCAGTAGAAGTGGCAGGCTGAAATTAACTTGATGGGATTCTACTTATTTATCCATGGGATTACAAGTATGAACTTCCCAGACAGAGATGAGGACTAATAAGGTCTCCTTAGGATAGCCTCCCCTATCCTCAGCCAATGAATGAGCTTGTGGAAATACCAGGACATTTTGTAACCAGCACAAGATGCAAGTGATGGAAATCTGCTGTGGAGCGCCCCCTTGGGTTGAGTTGTTGGAATTTCTGTTAGATCGCAACAATTCTGCCTCTCCTTTTTGTCTTTCACGGACATTATCCCAGCCCCAAGAAAACATCCTGTGTGCCTAATCCTGACTCAGCATCTGCTTCCCAGGGAACTCAACCGACACATAGGGCTTCTGTGAAGACAATGGTAATAATCTGCACAAGTACCAAATAAAGTGCTCATACAGAATTCCAATAATTTCCTCTTTGATTTCTCTCCATTTCAACTTAAGTCTAATCCAATTTAAAACCATCATTTCCACTTTCAAAAACATATCCAGAATCTCTTTCTGTCACCCCTCTCCTACCCCTGATGCTACTGCCTTTATCCAAAGCATCACTTATGGCCTTGTACAAGTTGTCCACAATCTAATAAAGTACCACAACCTCAGAGTCCTGACAACAGAAATATACTGTCTCAGGTCTGGAGGCTGGATGTAGAAGAGCAAGGTAATAGTGGGGCTGACTGCTTTTTAGGGCCATAGCAGTAGATCTGCTCCCCAGCTTCCATGGATGTCAGAAGTTTTCTAAAAATCTTTTGTGTGCTTTAGCATCACCCCAGGGATGGCTTCGTCTTCATGTGGACTTCTTTGTGTATGTGTTTTGGTGCCCAAATATCCTCCATATGACATCAGCTATATGGACTAGAAGTCTACCTGATTCTAGTCTGATCTCGTTTCAACTTGATTAGTGTTATAAGCAATTACTTTATTCACATTCTGAGTAGTGAAAGTTAGTACTTCAGTATATGACGTGTGTGTGTGTCCATAACGGGCCTGAGGAAATCTTTTAAATTAGTCTCCCTTCTTTTCTTCCCTGGTTTATTGTATAGAATTGAGGACAGTCTTTAAAAAAAAAAACTCTTTAAAGATTGGCCACATCATTTAACTGATTGGCATCCTTCACTGGCTTCTTATCACATTTGGAATAAATCGAGCATCCTGAGTTGGCTCCAGATCCTCTTATGCTCAGGTCTAGACATGTATTAGCTTTATCTCCCACTGCCTTATTAGCTCAGCTACCCAAGTCTCCTTTCCATAAATATAACAAGCTCCTTCTTACCTCAGGGGAAGTGTGTACTGGCTGTTCTGCTCTACCTGGAAAGCTCTCTTCCTCTGTTACTTATGTATCTGGATCATTCTCTTTCTTCAGGTCTCAGTTTAAAGTCACTGATTTTTAAGAAGTCTTTAGGGACTGCCCTGTGCTAAGACTGCCCTATTCTACAAGTCAGGATAGGCTGCATTATGTTGTGCTGGTGATGACCCCAAACCTCAGCGACTTACAATAAGGACACTGTCAGGGCTTGCGTCTGGGTGTCCCCCAAAGCCTCATGCAGCCTTGGGGTGGCTTCTGCAGTTCAAAATTGATTCTTGATAAGGTGCTGGAATTATGAGTATGATTGCTGTTATGGTTTATGTCTAGTTGTCCCCCCCAAAGCCTCATGTAGTCATTGAGCAGGGACTTCTATAGATTGAGACTTGATCCATGATCCCTGGGATTATGTGTTTTAACACTGATGGGCTTATCAGTCTGAGTAGGGCTGGGACTATAGGTGTGGTCTAGGTCCAGGCAGAGAGCCTGATTGGAATAAAAAGAGAAACAGAGAGACAGACTAGAGTTGTAGTTGTTGCTCTCTGCTTCCCTGTTTGGTTTGCTACCTCTGCCACCATTTTGTTGCTGTTCCACTGCCACGAACTGGATGCTCTCTGCCCTGTTCCACTCAGCCTTGGGCCAGCCAAATATGGACTGAAGCCTCCAGTAATTGTGAGCTAATAAACCTTTCCTTCCTTCATCTTGAGTGTTGGATATTTGTCCCAGCAACAAGAGAAAAGTAACTAAAACAATTCTCCTGGGGCAGATATATACAAATGTAAGGAGGGGAAGAGGCTTGGTAGAAGCTGGAGCTGTTGCGCCTCCCTTTTGTTCTTTGCCCTTTGCTTCTGCCATGAATGGCTGCTCTGTGTCGCCATATGCCACTCTGCTTTGGAGACAGCTGAGTACGGACTAACATCTCCACTAACTGAGAGCTAAATAAACCTTTCCTTTCTTCATTTTGGATGTTGGGTATTTGTCCCTCTAAAAGAGAGAAGAGTAACTGAGATAGACATGTCCATTCAGGTCAGCTGCAGTTCTGGTCACAATACCTTTATCTCCGGAGCATAGTTTGATGTACACCCTTCATCTGGGACATTGCTAAATTTGGGGCTAAGAGAAAAGACGATGAACCATGAACTGTTTTGTAAGACTCCTGTGTGGCAGCAGTACACATCAATTCCAGCCAACTCCATTGTCCCAAACACATCACCAGGATACTTCTGAGTCTCCAGGGTGGGGATGGAATATGTTCCCACAGGAAGTGGTATCAGGGATCGATGCCAAGCCTACCATCAAAGAGCTGTGTAGGTAGACAAATCTCCTGGGAGAAGACAGCATATATGCTGAAAAATAAAATGATCTACCACAGAGGCCTTTCCTGGTCTGTATTTTCCTCTTATTTCCCTTTTGGGGACCATCACCATAATTGAAAATTATACATAAATCCTTGTATATTTGGCAAAACTATGTGTCCATTACTGAATAAATAAGCACAAACTTGAAGGAACATAGAAAGAGCCCAGGTTTTGTCCATGACTCTTGTGAGTGTGTGATCTTTAGGTGAGGTAATGTATATTACTCTGCTCTTGTTTCTCATATTCAAAACCAGGTGATAAAACTCTCATCAAAGTTGGTCCATAGAGGGCACTAAAAATACATGAGTTCCATTCTCAAGTTTGCTGCTCTAGCAGTTGTCATTTTTTGAAGTGTATTTCATTTTAGCACAGCTGAGCAATAGCATGACATTAATTATTTTTCATAAAATGCAAAACATTGTTGTACTGCTTTGATTCAGCAAGCCCATCTATTTAGCATTGGCTGTGTATTGCAGCCACTTAATTCAATTAATTAAGTTTGTAATTCATAAATCAGTGAAAGTAAATTAATTTATTTTGGTGATTGCCTGTTCTGCTACTGAGTCTTGTTCGCTCTAATTAATGTGTTGAATTTGGCTTTTAAAAATGACATCTGTTGTTAGAGTGACTGTTTCGTTTCAATTTATGAGTTTGTTTTTCACACCTTTAAGCAGCTAAAAAGTTCTAATTTTTATGATGATGATAACGAGCTCTAGTCTTAAATCTCTGAGTAGGATATGGAGAGTTATCTTTGGCTCTTGAATTGCATGCATTAAATGTAGAGGTGGATCATCAGCCACTACCACTGTGCAGGGTTGAGTGTCTCCTCGCAAGGCTCATGTGCTAGAAGTTTGGTACCCTGTGAGTTAGTGCTGATGTGGAACCTAGTGAGAGGTGAGTGGGTTACTGAGGTATTGTCTTTGGAAGAGGTTAGTGTAGTTCTTAAGTAGTCCCAGGTAACTCCTGCAAGAGTGACTTATTATTGCAAAGAGCTAGCCTGGAGCCTGAATCTATCTCAGATGCTGCCTTGCCCAGCCACTTTCCCACTTGCGTTTGGTCTCACCCTGATATCGTTGGCTGTAGTGTGATGTACCCTGAAGGCCTTGCCAGCGCCAGGCAGACACCAGTGCCAATGCACTCTTGAGTTTTTATAACTATGATCTAAGGAAACTTTCCTCCTTCCTTCTTTCCTTCTTCTCTTTTCCTCTCACGACCCCTGACTTTTGAGTTAATGGACATTTGCATTGAGCTACATTTCCAGCCTTTTTATATTTTTTTATTTCTTGCCACAGCCTCCTAGAGCACTGCAATTATAGCCATGCCCCCCAAACACCGAATTACTCCTTTTCTTATCAAGCATATAGTCTCAGCTGTTGTAGCAACAGAAAATGGTCTAGTAGAACTATTCTCCCTCTGACATGGAAATATTATGGTCTTTCAAGTGAGGGAGGACTGTACGTGACTGTGACTCCACCAAATTATTCATTCTGTTACTTTAAATAAATCCCTTCCCCTCTCCAAGCTTCCACTTTCTTTTCGGCGAAATGGAGATTAGGTCTCTACAATCTTCCCATCCAGATGGGTAGGGTATAAGCTATTACATTATGCTTGGAAAATCAGGTCCAGAGTGTCTATCATCATCAAAGAACTCTTTAGTCTAAAGGGGATGGACACTGTGGTGAGTTGTTAGACACAAGTTAAAATAGAGTAAGTAAGAGGTGCGTAGAAAGCTGTAGATATTCTTCATTCGATAGCAGGTCATAATGTCAGTTAATGTTCTTTGGGAGGAAGAAGTGTACTTTGGGGAACTCAAGCCACAGAGCGTGCCCAGCGGACAGCTACAGTCGGGAGAGGAGAGCTCATCTGGCAGATTTCACACAGAGGCATCAGAGAAGCACGAGGCACTTCAACAGCACATCTTCTCCGGAGGCTCTGTGGTGACTCAGCTTTGACTCTTTTCATGATGATAAAATAATGCTAAATTTAGTATTAAAACTATTTAAATGTGCAGTGTGGCAATCTCCACTGTGGCTTCACTATCTCTACCCTATATCCACAGAGCTCTTTCTTTCTTTCTTTCTTTCTTTCTTTCTTTCTTTCTTTCTTTCTTTCTTTCTTTCTCTCTCTCTCTCTCTCTCTCTCTCTCTCTCTCTCTCTCTTTTGGGTGCTGAGGATCAAACCCAGGGAACTTTATCACCGAGGTACAGCCGTTTTTATTTCTTATTTTGAGACAGGATTTTACTAATTTGCCCAGGGGTCCCTTGGTTTTATGATCTTTCTGCTTTAGTCTCCCAGGTACCTGAGTTTATAGGTGCATCCCATCACTCCTGGTGGTCCATAGAACTCTTCACATCTTGCAAAATTGAAACTGTGTGCCTAGAGGCCTTTTTTTTCAGAGGAAGGAAAAGAGTTATTTTATTTATTTTTAAAATTTATTATTATTATCATTTACAATAGTTAATACATTGCTTAATGTTGTCTTCATTGTAGTTGTTCAGAGTACAAGATGCAGACATGATTTACAACTCTCAGGATCAAGGGTAAAGAGCTGCTCAAGAAAAAGTGGTAGATGTCCTTATAAGACAACCTTATCAGATCACCAAAATATACTTGGTGCATTATTTATTTAATCTATTAAACATGTTTGTTGTGGAGACTGAACTATGTAAATGGACTAAGTCATTGAGAAGAACCATCACTGTAAAAATTGCACTCTATAGGCTCATCTGCTGGTTGGGAAAAGTCTCATGGCTCTTTGTATTTGATTTTTGTCCATCTGGTGAAATAAGCATAAAATGTCTCTAGTTGGTTTAAATACAACTAAACAAAAAAGATGATCTTTCTCTTCCTCATCCTTTCTCATTCTAATCACATAAAGCTCCCTAGCTATAACTGACACAAATTCACTATGTGTAACCTAAGCAAAAGAAGATCTACTTGAAAAGCCATACTGAACAGAAGGGAGGCTGTCTGTTTGGGCTTGATCATGGACAAGGAATCCCATACCCATGGCTTCTGAAGGAAAGCCTTGCATGACAGAACAGTTGGGAGGAGCAGTCTGGTCTGATGCTGATGGGATGAGGGCAATTTCATTCAAAAAATATTTCATCTCTTTCCTTTGGGTCAATATTTAAATGTCACTATCATGGTTTGGAGTTTTGCAAGGGGAACAATACAGTACACGACACATTAAAAATTTATTTACAATCTTTTATTTATTTATTTGGTATTGGGTCTTGCTATGCAGTTCAGAATCATAGTGATTGTCATGTCTCAGCCACGCCAGTGCTGGGATTACAGGCACACACCACCCCTGGTTTCAGGACACATATTAGGAGATTATTTTATAATCATCCAAGGTATCATATACAAGAGTGCAGGAATCCACATGAGGCCCTGGATCCTAATATCCTGCATGAGCCCAGCTGAAAACCTAGAGCCTATAACAATGTTGTCCTCTCATTCAACAGCTTCTTGCTTCAAAATTTAGCCAGTGCACACTTGACAAATGGCCTTTGCTAAGATGAAGTGGCATATGAAGCATTAAAATTTTCATAATAGGATCTCCTTGAAAAACCTTGTGCAGTAAATAATAGTCTTTTTACTTTCATATTTGGCAAAATAAGATCAGGAAGGTGAATAAAACTAAGTTTCCATTGATACATATTAACTAAGCTGAAATTCAAACTTGTATTCGTCAGATTCATTATTCTTTCCACTGTGGCCACAACTCTCATCTCACAGAAAATTTTTGACCTGAAGCTAAGGGAGGTGGGGTAAAAGTGAATAAGTCATAGAGAGGAAACGTAACAACCAGTAGTGTAGGTCAGGGCTGGAGTAGGCAAAGCCTTAGCTCCTGAATCTTGTTGGGCACTGAAGGGTACTCTTTGGGGTTCTCAGTTATAGTCTGTCTTCTAGGGGCTCTTGTTTCTCTAGAGAGCACTTATTTCCTCTTCCTTCAAGAGCCTATTTCAGCCTTTTCTGTACAAAAGCTCTCCACTGGCTTCATGCTTTCTATAAATAGTCTATAGAAGACTAAGTTGACTTAAAATAGCTTTTATACACACTATAAGCAATTTATGTGAATTATTCTGTATCTTAGCTTGTATCAGGTTATGATTTTGCTAGTAAGTGCACTTATGTCTCAACGCTTAAAACTCATGGTATCTTTATATTGTGCTTTACAAAAAATCTGTATCATTTCACATTAAAATATGAACTTTATGAAGATAACAATATTTATTTACTGCTATTTTTTGTACTTAAAATAGTAGCCAGTGGAGAGGGAGGAGGAGGAGGAGGAGAAGAAGAAGAAATGAAGAGGAAGAGGCAAAGGAGGAGAAAGAAAAGGGGAAGGTTGTTAAAAAAATCTCCATTGATAATCTCCATTTACCTTATTTTCTTAGATTTCTTCACATTTTTAGATTTACAATCTAAAAAAGTTGAAAGTCAAATGTAGAAATTGAGACATTTTCAGATCTCTGCTTCCAGACAAGATGCAATTGCAGGTATTGGGATTTATTATTCCACTGGAAACATCCACTATAATGACTAAAGCACAACAAACAATGAGTTTGTAAGATATTGGGAAACAGACAACAAAGGATAGTGATCCTCAAAGGACAAGAAATAAGTGAGCTGAGCTCCCTTGGCTTATTGAGAAGTTCCAGGCCATAGCATAGGGAAGAGAGCACTGTGGGCATCAGGCAGACTCTCCAGGATCTGACATATAAACAAAGAGTCAAAGAAAGACTAAGAAAGTTGGAATTTGTACAATAGCAATGGGGGAAGGAGAGGGAGAAGGAGAAGGAGAACGAGAGCGGAACAAACTGCAGAGCCTTCAGAATCTTGTCTCCTTTGGGTATCCACCAGAGAACTAACTAGTGGATGAGTTTGGAAAAACATGTTGTAGGACTTAGAAAAGAATATTAACTTTCACAATCTCAGGGCCAGGAAGAGTGTCTACTGCCACCAATCTGACAGTAAGACCTCAGCCTCTAGAGTTGTGGGATTTGGGTAAAGTACACAAAACTGATTTTTTGTTTTGTACCAGGAATTACCTCAGGACCTTGCACTTGCCAGGCAGGCACCTGTGCTGCAGAGCTAAATCCCTGGCCCAGAAGACGAATCTGGACTCAATCAGGAAAAAAAAAAATTATCCCAGAATAATGTGCCTGGTTTTACTTAATAAATCTTAAAAGGAAGATCAAGAATTTTTATAAAAATATGAAAAAAGTGTAGCACCCAATAAGATAAAATTTGTAACACATGGTAGCCAATAAAACTTATCAGGCAGGAAAATGGAAATTTTGACTCATGAATGAGGAGAAAAATTAACTGAAATGATGCAGAAAGTAGAGTTAGCAAAAAACGACTTTAAAGTAGTTGTTGTAACTACATTTTGTATGTGCAGAGAGTGCAGTAGAGACATAGAACATGTGAAAAGGCTACAAAATAAGCTTTCATAAAAGAAAATTGCTTAGAAGACACATGGAGTCTATTTGGATCAATTTAGCCTGGCCTTCCGGAGTTATGAGCATAGTCAATTCTTTGATAGAGGATAGAATGCTATCATATAGTGAAAAAATACACTGAACTAAGTTAGCAACAAATTAAATATCACAGAAGAAAAATATTAGCTAATTCAAAGAAATTGCTTGAAATAGCATCAGTAGTGAACTACACAGAAGAGTCAGGAGAACAGAATACACATCAGTGAACTGTAGGCCAATCACAAGGGCTTCCAGTTGAACACAGTGGGAAGAAGAAAAGGCAAAAGAAAACATGTTGAAGAAAAAATGGCTGAAAAATTGCAAATTTGACAAAAACTGTGTAATAAAGGAATCAACAAATCCCCAACACTTTAAAAGTTTGTAGAAAACTATACTAAGGTGACTCCTCATTAAATTGTTCAAAATCAGTAATAAAGCCAAAACAGAGCTGAAACAAAATGCAAGATACAGTGGGCAATAATAATTATGACAGCAGATTTCAAATTGGAAATAATGTAAATAAAATAGGAATTTAATTCCTTAAAGCTTTACAGGAAAAGAAAGTCAATCTAGATAGAATTCTATACCTTGTAGAAATATCTTTAAAAAAAGGCAGATGAAGACATTTTAGAGGTTAAAAAATAGCTGCAAGAATCTATCAGTACTATAACATGTTAATGGTGGTCTTTCAGTTGAAAAGATAACATCAGCTGGAAATACAGATCCATGTAGAAGAAGGAAAATCATGAGAAATAGCTTTTAGTAAATGTGTAATATTTATTTTTTACTACTTAAATGTATCAAAAATGACTGTTAAAGGAGACATGAAAAACATCACTCAAATGTTTTAAATTATCTATGAAGTAGTATATGACATGAAGATAGGCTTGACAGAAATGTGTAAGAGATTTGTTTTTATATAGATTTGCACTAAAAATAACAAAGATTTATTAAAGTAAACCAACAAAGGAGGTAAGATGGAAATACTAAAAATTTCTCAGGAACTGAACATGTCATTCAGTAATAGTGTCTGCCTAGCATGTGAGAAGCCCAAGGTTTGATTCTCAGCCTGGCAAAAGCCAAGATGAACAACCAGAAACCCTACTCAATTCAGTCTATACAAGACAGAAAGAGAAAACGAGGGAACACCAAAGGACAGATGTTCAATAAAACACATTATGTTATTTGTCAACCACTACCAAAAGATTGTATGTATATATATATATATATATATATATATATATATATATATAGAGAGAGAGAGAGAGAGAGAGAGAGATAGTTTTAAGGGTTTTTTTTTATTTTTTATTTTCTTGTTTCAGAACTTTTGTTTGTTTATTTATTTATTTTTATGGCTGGCTCAGCCTGCCCTGAGGGCAGGGCTGGCGCAGCATGTGGAACCGCAGTCCCTGCAACTGCCTAACCTTTCCTCAGCAGGCGCTTTAGACCATTGAGCCATCCTGCCGGGCCCCTTTAAGGGTTGATTTTTTAATTTCATAATAACAATAGGAAAGGAAAGTAGAACACAAGACTAAGAATTTCAGAAAAGTCACATTTATGGACTAGACCAGCATTCTGATACTTTCTCAAGCTTTATCTCCCTTTACTTATATCACATACAGTCATTCTGTGTCTAAAATTAGTTTTAATAATTTTCAAGCTTCCCACACATATCATTGATATACTCGACAATTCAGTTGTTTTATTTGTTCTTTTATGAGATTAAGCTCCTCCTTTGATGGCATGCCCTCTGCATTCATTGAATTTTACAAACCCCAAATAAAATTTTTTTGAAAAGCATCATTTTAAACTTCCCTTCTTTGCAGTGCATAAATCACAGTGGAACTTAAAAGACGTGCCAATTTGGGAAACAAAGGCGCTTTGTGCTTGGGTGTACATTCCCAGCACGATCTAACGCTAATACCTGCTTGCATTGATATTCATGTTCTTGATGTTTAGAGGAGATTTTTATAGAACAAAATAGAAGGTTTTATTTTACTCTCCTTCAAGGGAGAAAAATAAGACAAACAGAGAGAGAGAGAGAGAGAGAGAGAGAGAGAGAGAGAGAGAGAGAGAGAACTAGCAAGAGAGCTCAAACTCCAAAAAAACCCAGCAAATCCAAATCTTCAGCTAAACTCAGGTCCTCTGAATTTAGCACTCTGCAAAGTGAAGTCCTGAAGTGTGTGTGACATTATACTCTTTCCTGTTCCCTTAGCAATTATGCTCAAAGGCTGACTGACTGACTAAGTCTTGTGGGAAGAGAACTCAGGTGTCTATCTTTGAATATAGACTTCTAAAGAAACTGTCTAAAACTCTTGTCTTTCTTTCTTGTGATGATAAGCAATTACCCCCATAGGTATTCCCTGGCTTTTCTTTCCTTCTTTACTCTTTTGGACAGTTTTCTATTTCTGGACTTTTTTAATGCTATGAGAAGAGGAATTTTAATGTCCTGATATTGAAAATGGCATAAATTTAGCTATGATGGAGACATACATACTAACTACTATAACAATAACATATATATTGATTTGATTGACTGGACTTCACTGATATGAACAGAGAAGAAAAGAGTAAAGCTTGCAAGGACTAGTTTGAAAGAATTTAGAGGCTTTTTAAGAAAATGGATGTTTTTGAGCCGCTGCCCAGCTTGAAAGAAATAAAAGCATGCAATGAACTATGAACAGTGTTTCCTCCCAACACAGCTTTAGTTACTATTAGAATAAAGTAATTTGTACTGTTGAGCTGGTGTTGCACTGAGTATAATGACACCCTAGACTTACATGCTTGATTAAGGTCGTCACTGTTATAATTTAAGGGGCATTGGTATTGCCACTGTTGTTACATATGGCAGTAAGGTTTCAAGGACTATCCAATGGAAATTTTATTGTCGAAATTGGCCTCATTCTTCCGTCCAGCCCTTAGAGCTTGAGCTCAGAGGAATTAACATGTTCTGATGAGATTTCTTCCTCAGTGCTTGAGATTCATCTTTCCTTCCCATGTACAATTCTCAGAGGAGTGTTCCCTCTCTTTGGTCCACTTGTCCTTTAGAGCTTACAAAAAAAGCCTATCCAGGCTTTCTGCTTTCCAAGGTGCTGAATTGCCTATCGTGTTTTTGAGTAACCTCAGTAGCAGTATTTCAGGACGGAATGGGTAGAATGTGAGAGTTGCACCTTCAGGCTCACATGAGTGCCCTGAATTGGAAACGCCCCTTAAGTTTTGTTTATCAGTAAAAAACAAAGATGAAATAAAATATCAAGAAATTTGGAGAGCAGTTATCTTAAGGAAAATGATCTGTAAGTGTCACGTCATTCATGGCTTAAGGGATGTGGTTCTTGGGATATGTGTGTGGCAGAAATTGTGCCTCACATCCAAACTGTGGTGCCCACTCTGTGGTAATGAGGTTGCTGGTGAAAGGACAGAACTGGGAGGGGAGTCTGTGCCAGCAATGGAGTCTTTTCATCTAATTCCAAAATGTGCTTTGTATGGGTTAATTAGATATAATTGTTACTTAGACTCAGGGTTTATTATACAGAAAATTGTAACAGTCACTGTGGTGCCTGTTTCTCATGGAGATAAGACCTTTTAAAAATGATCTTGGCGGGTTCCTATCAGGAGTAGGGTGAGGTGCAGCTTGTTATAGGGTACTAGGTTTGGTGCCAAGCTTTCTGCAGCCAGTAGCTCATCTAATACTTGTAGTAGTTCTGTTATGTCACTGACAGGGACAGACTCCAGGCAGTGAGACTTCTAAACCTTTTCTCTTCTTCTCTTTCCAGTTACATAGCCACAGGAAGGTACCATATTGTCAACATTTTTGCACCGTTAATGCATCCTGGCCTGTGTCATTCCTGGGGCCACCTGAAGAAACCCTGGGGACCCTCTGCAGGCATTCCTGTTTCCCTCTTATTCTTCCCTCTGTTTCAGCCCGGTAGGTAATTAGGTTTTGGGCTCTGGTCCTGGGTGTGGTAAGTTGAAAGAACACACAAGTCGCAGCCAGCCTGGTCCCTGTTAGCTGTGTGGCTTTGGGAAGGTTACATGCGTTTCTGAGCCTCATTGTCTCCATGGGTGAAGAGAGGAGCAGGCCTATGAAGGAATATTACAAGGGGTTGAATGTCTTCAGGTCTGCACCTGGGACCCAGCGGCTGCTCAGTGGACACCAGGTATAGTCGAAGAGAACCACTGTATCTTGCTTATCTTGTTGCCTCAGCCCTTGGCATTTAGTGAACACCAGGAGAAACAGTGGTTTTGTTAACGACGTGACAGCAAGAAAGTGTTTCAAGCTTGACAGGCTTTAGGGGTACTTCAGGCTTCACAAGAGACCTGCAGGAGGAAGACTCGGCTTTTCTTTATCAGATTCTGGCAATCACGGACAGGGAGAGTGGTCAAGGTCCCTTGGTGCCTGAGCTCAGGCAAGGGAGGTTGGTACCTGCCAGGCACAGCTGGGCTCCGGAAGCCGAAGGCGCCGGCAGAGGGCGCCCTGAGCCCGCGGCCTGTGCTCGAGTTGGGACGCTCACGAGGCACCCGCTGCAGTCCGCCGCTGACTAAAGCCCAGGACGCAGGGCAGAGCGCGAAGTGAACCCCTGCTAGGCGCGGAAGCACCGGCCGGCAGCATCGCGCCCTTCTATAGAACGGTGAGCACGGGCGCTGGCGGGACCCGATTTACCCTAGATGGGGACACTTGGGGACGACGTGGGTAGGGCACGGGCCAGCTGTCCCGCTGCCCGGTGTGCGTGGGAGAACACAGGGTCTCTTCCGACCTTGGGCTTTGGGGGAGAGTTTAGGATTAATCTCCAGAAGTGCCGGATGTCGGGCGGAGTTGTGTGCAGGCAGTCGACGTGAGGCTTTAACAGTGGGATTTGTCTTGAGAGCCCTCCTAGGACCTGTCCAGGGGCGCAGGACTGGCGAGGTTTCCAGCGAGAGCCAGCGCTCACCTGGCCCCACCCACCCATCCCCTTTGCTCGCTGGTGGCCTCATCCGGGTGAACCACGTGTGGCTGTTGCCTACAACTCTGCCTATCAAGCACAGCCCGCCCCTAGGGGGAGGGGAAAGGACGGAGCAGGTGAGCCCCTCGGGAACCCGCAGGTTCGTGCGCTCGCTGTA
This sequence comes from Myocastor coypus, assembly GCA_004027025.1. Classification (NCBI taxonomy): domain Eukaryota; kingdom Metazoa; phylum Chordata; class Mammalia; order Rodentia; family Myocastoridae; genus Myocastor; species Myocastor coypus. Next base: position 133,589 of record PVJA010000776.1, read on the forward strand.
CCTGCTTAGCGCTCTGGTCGCTTTCACTCTGGCTCCAGAGAGGTTAGGCTGTAGGGAGGATCTGCGTTCTGCCCCGAGGAGGCGCAGGCTGCCCACGGGGCGCCCAGAGCACAGCTCCAGAAGAAGGAGGCAGAGCTGCCCAAAGGCTCTTCCTGGAGGTACCCTCTCCCAAGGAAGCCCCCAGAATCCTGGGGCCCTTTTCCTGGGTCCTGTCCACTTGGAACAATTCCTAGCAATTAAAGAATAAGGAGCCTGGCGGCGCAGCTTCTCTGGAGACCCGACCCGAGAGATCCTTTCCTCAAACCAGCTCAGAGGATGCTTTGCGCCTCAGAGCGAGGCTTGGCAAGCGGCTTCCTGAGCTTCGTGGAGCCGCGGTGCCTGTAGAAGTCCACTTTCTGAGCTCCCCAAGACAGACAGCCCCAAGGCGAGGTAGGTGGACTTGTCGGGCGTGCCCAGAAAGAGACTGCATTGAGTTTGACGTGAGTAAAAGCTACATCTGCTCACATTTTGGCAAAAGACAGTGTGTTTTTCCTTCGCTTTTTAGGGCGTTGAGAGAACTGCTGAAGAGTCAGGGCCTTGGAGGAACAAGACATGTGTTTTCAGCTGCTTCTTAGAAGGGAAAAAATTCCTTGTCATCACCCTAGAGGCAACGACCCTGAGATGTGACTGGGACTGACTGGCAAGGCAGAGAGGCCCCGGTGTTGGGTTGATGACTTAGAATATGCTAAAAAGCCAGTGCTTTCTTTGAGGGAATCTAGGGATGAGCTGGTACTGGTGCCAGTGACCTGGAGCAAGGGAGTCAGCAGACAACTGTAGAAAGCAAGAGAGACCTTGCCCAGAGCTGACATCGATTGTCAAGGGGAAGCTCAGCCGCACACATTTGCCATTCCCCGAGGGAATGCTGGTGAGGTCCTCCACCTTGGGAAGCAACTGGCACTGGCCCAGGCAGGCCGCCTGTGAGGACTCCTGGAAGTTGGACTGACCTTGTATCCTTGCTACCTAATTGAGGGGCACTAAGCCCTGATGTGCAGTCCTTCTGGAAGATGACTCTGAATACCTCCAGCATGGATGAGGCTGGTCTGGCTGTGGAGAGGGACTTCTCCTTTCGCATCCTTACAGCCTGTTTCCTGTCACTGCTTATCCTGTCTACTCTGCTGGGAAACACCTTGGTCTGTGCTGCTGTCATCAGGTTCCGACACCTGCGGTCTAAGGTGACCAACTTCTTTGTTATTTCCTTAGCTGTGTCAGATCTCTTGGTGGCTGTATTGGTCATGCCCTGGAAAGCTGTGGCTGAGATTGCAGGCTTTTGGCCTTTTGGGTCCTTCTGTAATATTTGGGTAGCCTTTGACATCATGTGCTCTACTGCATCCATCCTCAACCTCTGTGTGATCAGCGTGGATCGGTATTGGGCTATCTCCAGCCCCTTCCAGTATGAGAGGAAGATGACCCCCAAGGCAGCCTTCATTCTGATCAGTGTAGCATGGACTCTGTCTGTTCTTATCTCCTTTATTCCTGTGCAGCTCAGCTGGCACAAGGCAAAACCCACAAGCCCCTCTGATGGGAATGCTACTTTCCTGGAAGAGACCACAGACAACTGTGACACCAGATTGAGCAGGACGTATGCCATTTCATCCTCCCTAATAAGCTTTTACATCCCAGTGGCCATCATGATTGTGACTTATACCAGCATCTACAGGATTGCCCAGAAACAAATCCGGCGCATCTCAGCCTTAGAGAGGGCTGCCGTGCATGCCAAGAATTGCCAGACCACCACAGGTAACGGGAACCCTGTTGAATGTTCTCAGTCAGAGAGCTCTTTTAAGATGTCCTTCAAAAGAGAGACTAAAGTTTTGAAGACTCTGTCCGTGATCATGGGGGTGTTTGTATGCTGTTGGCTCCCTTTCTTCATCTCGAACTGTATGGTGCCCTTTTGCGAGTCTGGGGAGACCCAGCCCTTCTGCATTGATTCCATCACTTTCGATGTGTTTGTGTGGTTCGGGTGGGCGAATTCATCCCTGAACCCCATCATTTATGCCTTTAATGCTGATTTTCAGAAGGCATTTTCAACTCTCTTAGGATGCTACAGACTTTGCCCTACAACGAATAATGCCATAGAGACAGTCAGTATCAACAACAATGGGGCTGTGGTGTTTTCCAGCCATCATGAGCCACGGGGCTCGATCTCCAAGGACTGTAACCTGGTCTACCTGATTCCACATGCTGTGGGTTCCTCTGAGGACCTGAAAAAGGAGGAGGCAGGGGGAATAGCCAAACCTGTGGAGAAGCTGTCCCCAGCCCTATCAGTCATATTGGATTATGACACTGATGTCTCCCTAGAGAAGATCCAGCCCATCACATACAATGGACAGCACCCAACATGAACTCCTAGATGAATCCTGGCACGCAAAAGCTAGAGGAGATTTCACTGGGACTTGCTCTTAGAAATCAGGTCTGGCGAAATAGCAAGATGCCAGGCAAGCCTTCTGCTGCTTTCAAATACATTCCAGTGTATTTTCTGTTATTCATAGTCCATCAAACAGGGACATATGGAAGCCACAAGGGGACACATCTTTGGCTCCAAACTCATTTTTGAAACTGCTGTCTTAGAACATAAGAGCAGCTTCACTTAAAAATCAGACCTTGCTGGGAAGGAAATGAGAAAGGTTGAGTTTGCTGTATACAAACAGGTGCTAAAACTGTTCCAAGAAAAGTTTTCAGATTGTAAAGGTAGGTGCATGCCTTCATAAGTTATTTCTAAAAAAATTGAGCCTTATAGTAGGAGTGGGATTTTTTTTTCAGAACTGACAGATGCTTTGTTGATATTGATTTTATTTATTTATTGTATTATATGTATATTTTAAATTTATCATAATAAATATATATTTATCATATTTAATAGGACAAAAATGAGTTATCTGAGATTGAGCCGTCTATTGAACTAGCACTTTATAAGCCAATGAAACAAACACAGACTCTGATTCTACATTGTCATGAATAACATCTAGAAATACAGAAAAGGCTGACAGGAAATGAAGTTGTAATGATTTCTTAAAATGCACTGGCAGTAATAAATATGAGGTGAGGTTGACAAATGCTGGTAATGCTTTATTGTTTTCCCCAAAATGATTTTGGAAAATTGAAAAAAGAGAAAACATTGCTAGTATTGTGTTCTAAATGGCAGTCCTTTCCCAGGAGAATCTGCAGCACTGTAAATATCTTAAATAAAATCCATCTTAAGAAGAACACAACTTTGCATTTATATTCTAGGTGGTAAGGAAGAGTCTGTGCCACTTTGTATTTATGTAAAATAATTGGCCCTTTCCATTTTTTTCTCATTTCATGCTTCAGGTAGCTTTTCTGAATGAAACAAATGGCTATCCTGGATAGAGACATGCAGAAAGGACAGCAGGTTTCCTTAATTCTAGGGTCACGCTAGCCTCATTGATGGACAAAGCTCAAATCCTGTGTCTTCATTTTCCCAGGTTGAACCTAACCACTTACTGGGGCTAATTTTGTAGTGCTTTAATCTGAATTCAGAACTGATTTTTTAAAAAAATGGTCTTTAAATGTTAGTGGTATGCTAACTAATGAATAGTGCCTCATCACCCTCAAGGAAGGTACATTGCTTTTGTTGATGGAAGAATGGGAGACTTCATTCTCTTTGGGTGGGTCAGGCACCCCAAAGCCATCAGCATCTCTCTGACAAGTGTCTCTTTCTCTGTGCTTTGAAATCAGGTTCTCATGCCATTCATTGTGTTGACTATAAAAAGTACCATCAGCCTCCCTTGCCAGATACTAGCTCATGTGAGGTATTTTAACACAGGTTTTTTTTTTTTTTTTTTCATGTTTACAAAGTAGTATTCTTGATGAGCAATTGACTTAACAAGTAGATGAAATTGGTAAAATGAACAAAATCTGCTGAAGAATATTTCCTGGATCAGGTCTGTGTTATATATGTATTGTGAATGTTTTCTTAATTTTTCTGCCTGTATGCTTTCTTACATATAATAAAATTATTTTGTGAACACAAATCAACCCTGAATGAGTTGTGTTGTATTTGTTAAATGTATTTTAGAAGCTGTACTGTATCAGGTGTACAGATAGCAAAACAAGAGCATTTTCAAGTGTACGTTACTTTTCTAAAAAGTTGGAGAACTCTTGTCTTATGTATGCCATGCTCTTTGAATATTTAAGCAGAAAATGCCTTTTGGTCTGGGCTATGTACTCTCTTTTACTTCTATCTTATTTTTATTTTTAAAGACACCTTTTTTTTTTTTTTTTACTAGAGGAATTACTCTCCTTAAACATTTTCAGATTTGATAGCTTTCTGAAAAATTGGCCTTTTATTCCCAGGAAAGAGATGTACAAATTTCAGAACAGCTGTGGGATTGTTCTGAACTCCTGGCCGAAAGCAACCACTGTGTGTATGCTATTTATTGGTGTAAATTATAACAGTTTCTTTCTTCTGGAGAGAATACCAGGTTGTAATTCTGAGTTTACCAAATTTGTCATATAGGGAACATTCCCAGGTCCTGACAAAGCTGCTGCTTAGTTAATTAATATGCTAGTCATTTTTTTCCATCCCGGAGAAGAAGGGCTCAACAGCAGGTAAAACTGAAATTAAGGGTTAAGTTGGCCACACAGCAGATGGTGTCTTTTAAAATTCCTTGTTTGCCTTCTCCAGGCTTCAGCATGCAATGAACAGATCTAGAATGACTACCCATAAAGCATGCTGCCTTTTCCTTCTGCTTCATAAATTTCTGGATATCTTTACTTTTTAAAGTTTAATTTTATGCTTAAATCAGGAGCTCAGGAACTCAAGCTACAGTGTTGCGGCAGAGTTGTCACTATCTAACTGATGATAAAATGACACAAAAGCCTTCCTTTACTAATTTTCTTTTCCACTGGCAAAGTAAATAATATGTTAGAAGTGATATTGAATAGTTTTACAACTCAGTACTTTTTAAATGAGAATATACTTTGAACACCTGATATACTGGATTGATACGATGTTATGAAATGTTAATTTTACTGAAAGAATCTTTTAGCTGAGTTAATTTGTAACTGTAAAAGCAAAATTACAGTATGACTTTCATTTTATTTTTAACTGTGGTGATGAATCTTAATAATGCCAAATATAGGTGAAACACTTTAGAAAGTTAGAGACAATTTAAGAGAGAAGTGCTCCCCCCCACCTTTTTTTTTTTTTTTTTTTTTTTTTTTTTATAGGAGTTGTCTTTCCTAATCAAATATGTATGCTGGTTCTGTTACAGGCTGACACAGTGGGAAGGGAGATTGGGCTTCCAGGCAGAGATTTTGGGTGTATTTGAGAAAGCCATTGACTTCTGTAAGCAGGTCACACTCTCTGAATTACAGTTGAGCTAATGCATGGAAGGGGCAAAGCAAAAATCTCTATATTAACTTTTCCAATGGCAGTATCACCCACTCTCCCCTCGAGGAAATAAATACGTGGTCCAGCTTTAGGGATTTCTGAATTCTCTGCTCCCTGCGGAACCCTTCTCCCCTAGCATGCACTAGCAACATTTTATCCTATTTCTACTTCCTACCCCTATACCCAACCCCTCTGTTCAGAAGAAAGTCCATAGTTGCGGGACTGGAAAGTAGGAAGATGAGGCTTTGTTTCAGACTGGCCAATGTTCACATCACAGCTGCCAGGTTCCAACTAGAAAAGTGAAATCAATTTTCTGTGCAAACTCAATGTATTCACCACTCTGGGCTTGTTTGCCCATGGAAACAGACATGAAGTTTCCCATGAGGGTTAAAAGGAAGCCAGTCTCTGTAGAGATCTGAGCCCTAGGACAGTGTTCCTTGATTTGTTGTAGGATTTCTATTTTGAAAGCATCAAGCTGTAATATTTGCTGGTTGTGTAATATAAAGGATGTGCTACGTACTTGAATTCTGATGTTTGCCCAACGGATGGAGGTGACTTTCAGAGAACACGGAGTTTGAGATTCCTCCAGATATCGTTGTCTTTGGCTCTGGTTATGTATTAGTCCCAAAGCAAGTAGCTTTTCATTTCTGTGTGGTGGAGAAAACTGCCTTAAGTTACCACTAGATAGTGACTGGAGAAATCTAATAAAAAAATGTTAGTCTGGTGGTGGTGCACACCCGTAATCCTAGCACTTGGGAGGCTGAGACAGGAGGATCGGTGTGAATTTGAGACCAGCCTGGGCTACAAAAGTGAGCTCAAGGCCAGCCTGAACTGCATAGTGAGACCCTGTCTCAAGAAACAAAAATACAAAGCAAAACAAGATGTTAGTGTGTCCACTGTCATTGTCTTGCTGAATTGTGTCAGGTATAGTCAGTTTACAGCCTGATGGCTCCACACCACTGAAGGCAGGACCTGCTAGACTGTATGATCTTGTTTCTGGGGTGACTTGAAGGATCTAACCCGGTGGTTTGTGAGACTGGAGCTCTATAACCTCAATACCCCACTTTCAGCATGTTTAAGAATCCCTAGGAAGAAAACAATAAATTAACCTGCTTACCTTATAGGGCACTGTGGTACGGGGAGCATTACAGCAGGAGAAACACCTCTAAGGTTTTGTTACCAGGCCAACCCCTGTGGCCTTCTGCCATGTTAAGCAACTTCTAGGGGATGCACAGAATTAAAAAATAAAAAGCAGCATCTGGACTTTAGTCTGTTACATCATTCAAGATTTAGGAGTTGTAATTTAAATAGTATTAGAAGCTCAGGAATAATCTCTGATTTAAAAGGGTTTAACTTTCTAATCATTATGAGAAAATTTCCTAAACCAGTTAGAATTTTTTTCATATTCATAGAATAGATGTCCCATCCACTCAAAAAATTGTGAAGCATTCTCATCCATTGAAAAGGTTCTGCTTTGAGCTATGTGCTCAGAAGTGAGACTATGTCTCAGGCTCCCCTGAACAGAGAGTCTGGCAGAGGGGCAGATGGGAGCAGGACCTAGGAAGACCAGGTTATAAGCTGGATGCTTAATTTCATGTAGATAAATGAATATACTACTTCATATCCCTTGAAAATAAGTTAGCTTTGTTTCTATACCATAGGGTTGGGAAAGTTATTTTCTGCTTTAAGATTCTGAGATATGAGATGTATTATGGGAACAATCTGATTCTGATAGCTTCTTCCAGTTAGGCTTCTCAAGTCTCCATTCTCTGTACTATAGAAAAGTTCAGGAAGAACTATTTATAAAATGTGAGCAGGCCTGCGTAGTGCCTTTATTTAGCATTCTTCAATTGATCCCAGTTCCTTTTTTTTTTTTTGGTTTGGTCTTATGGAGGAGACAGGGTCTTACTATACAGTGCAGGCTGAACTTGACTCACTTTGTAGATTGAACTGGTCTCAAACTCACAATGATCTTCCTGCCAAGCTTCCCAAGTGCTGGAATTACAGCGTGTGCCACCATGCCTGGCCCACTTACTTTTTAGGAAAAAAAATCAGCCTTATTTAAGTACCTTCAGGAGTTGGTCCCTGGCAATCTCTGTAGCCGTATACATTATTATTAGCTCAGTAATATTATCTTCCATGCATTATGAACTTTGACACTTTGTAGAGACTTTTGTTCTGCTGCCTTGGTTACTCCTACTGCCCCTTGGGATGACTTTAGGCACAACTGCCACAGGCTGCCCTTGACACCTACTTCCTGGCTCGTCTTTCTTTCTAAGGGGTGACCATACTGCCATGGAATAATCTCTTTATTTCTGTGTTATCCTCCTAAATCATGAGCATAATGAGAACGATTAATTTTCTTCCATCCTCCTCTGTGCATAGTCCTAAGGACCCAGGATACATGGCTTGTAGGAGTTGCCCATTAAATCGGAATGGACAAGTCAAAACAGGGAATGATGGGACCACAATTTTAGTGACATGTCTCTGCCAAATGCCAGCTGTGTCTGTGTCAGTCTTCTAGGTTCCTCCTAATATCTTTGGGTGCAATCACCATCTGATATCAGAGGCCTGTGGATTCCTGAAGTCTGATACAGTTGCTCAAAAAGAGCAGCATACGTACTTTATGTTTTAGTTACTCTTCTATTGTTGCTGGGACAAACACCCGATACTCAAAATGAAGGAGGGAAAGGTTTATTTAGTTCACGGTTACTGGAGGTTTCAGTCCATATTTGGCTGGCCCAAGGCTGAGTGGAACAGGGCAGAGAGCATCTAGTTCATGGCAGTGGCAGAACAGCAACAAAATGGTGGCAGAGGTAGCCAACTAAACAGGGCAGCAGAGAGCAACAGCTCTAGTCTGTCTCTCTGTCTCTCTTTATATTCCTATCATACTCTCTGCCTTAGGATAACCGTCCTAGACCACACCCATAGTCCCAGCCCTACTCAGACAAATAATCCCATCAGTACTAAAACACATAACCCCAGTGACTCATGAGTCAAATTTCAATCTATAGAAGTCACCACCTCACCCAATGACTACATGAGGCTTTGAGGGGACAACTAGACATAAACCATAACACTGTAGGAAAATACATTACACATAGGCATACATATATACATGCAGATATATATGCATATAATTTGATAAAATTTGCGTATTAATGGTCTTTTCAGGAACATTTTTTATGACTTAGACTGTGTGTAAATAAGGTTCAAAGCACACAATAGATATTGTGAAATAAGAAGAAATTGTTCAAAAGGAACTAGGATGGAACACTGGGAAAAGGAGGGAAAAGAAAAAAAAAACAAGGTAGGCATACTGCGAGTTTCTCTTAGTTCACTGAAAAGAAAGGTTTGTGCTAATATTGTTTGGGGAATTCTTTACACCCATATCTTGTACTCTTAGTGACTACATTTTTTTGAGGGAGTTGTTTTGTGGTACAGCGAATCACACTTGGGACCTTGTGATTGCAGACAGGCGCATTTGCTGCTGAGTTATATAGCTCAGCCTGGTAACTGCTTTAAAGATATCAACATGGGGGCTGGAGAAATAGCTTGGAAGTCTAAGTGCTTGCCTGGCAAGTGGAAGAACCTGAGTTCAATCCCTGACCCCGAACCCTAGGATCACCATGCACTCACCCTGAAACCAGGTGTGGTAGTGTATTCCTGTAATCCCAGCCCTGGGCAGGCTGAGACAGGAGGATCACTCTGAGTGTGAACTGTGTAATGAGACCCTGTAGCAAATAAATAAATAAATAAATAAATAAATAAATAAATAAATAAATATTTTAAAAAGAGATAACAGTATGTAATGTGTTAACCATTGTTTTTAAATTATGACTTTATTGTAACATTTTGCTTTACTTTTTCTTTTTCGATTTTTTTCTCTTTACAATAGAAGTTAAACTAAAACAATAACAACAAAAAATGAGAATATGATACAGAGATGAAGGCTTGGCTACAGGCTGTCTAGGGAGTTGCTGTGGAGCGGACTCTTCTCTCTGCAGTGATTCCTTTTCAGTGTACTTGGAATAGTAACTAAGTGGCCACATGTTAATCCTGGGGCAGGGTGGGCCCTGCCCTTTCCACACTCTTACCCCTGTGGAGCAGCTTGTTCACTTTCTCGATTACATGCTGGTCATCAGCAATCCTTTGTCACCAGCAAAGAAAAGAGCCCCCTTGAGCCCCTTTTGAGCCTCTGTCTGCATAGTTGGGGTGCCCTGGCTCCTGTCTCTGTGAGTCTGTGTGCAGGTTTGTTTTTTCTGTGACTGAGGCAGCACTTGGAGGACCCAGCATGGCCCTTCCAACCCAACACTGCCTGTGCCCAGTGTATGTTGGCACACCATAGGCCTCAGGTAAATATTATTAATATGAAGGAGTGAATTAAAAACTTTATGAAATGTTTATACATTGGCACCACCAATGTTGTAAAGAAAGATTGCTGTTGTTAGATTTTTCTATTACTGTCAAAATTTCAGAAATATAATTGAAATAGTATTTAAATGTCAAACTAGGGCTCTTTGTCATATCAATGTCCCTGGATAATGATCCACTCTTTTACAAACGAGAGAGAGAATGTCAACCAAATGTCACAAATGTGTTCCCGGCTTATCTGTCCACATGCACACCATGTGGAGACTGAGTTTTTAGGTCAGTGTATTTAGCATTATAAACATGTTGACTGTAATTAAGATAATGGTCAGTCCCATTCCTAAGATGCTTTTTAAATGCACACTGCTGCTTGCTGTTGTGTGTGTGTGTGTGTGTGTGTGTGTGTGTGTGTGTGTGTGTATTCCCTGATAATTTTACCAAAACAGCTGTGGGTTTTTGCTAGCTTGGTGGTGGGGGTTGCTATCTAACAGCATGTTCTTGACTGGCAGAAGAGGATTAGAGAGGATTCGCTATTATGAAGGACCAAGGGCAAAAAGCAATGGCTCTGGCTTTTGTTCACAAAGCCTGGTCATAATATTTTTGAAGCAAAAGCAAATTGTAATGCTACTTTTAGGAAGCATCTGTTGGCATCAGTATTGAAGTGAAAGTCTATTTGCTTGCTCCTGGGATTGTGAAATTTAGAATGCTGCACTTGAATGCAGCTCTATGAAATAGCAGAGCTTCTGGGTTGGAGAGAGGAAACAGACGTTTTCCTGCCCTGTTGATAGCAGTTTAAACTAATATGGCTGACCGGAAGCAAGAGCCCACGGGGAACCAAACTTTAACACATGTGTGCAGTGTGACCTATTCTGCCTCCTTGACTTTGCCTGTCTCCGTACCTCTGCACTCAAAGGTGAAGGTGGAAGCGATCTGTATGACAGTTGCCCTTGTACAAGACACTGTGAGTCCAACCTAAGTAAAAGGAGAATGAACAACCCAAGATGGCATATTGTAGAGGTCGAAGGAAATTTCTCTGTCCTCTGAAGGTCCAGTGGAGTTAACTGAGTAAGAGAGATTGAGCAGGAGAAAGGCACACGACTTTATTAGCGTGCACGGAGGCAATCACACAGTGTAATGATGAAAGCCAGTGCAATTTTTATTCAGAAACTTATTACCCCATTTTTTCTATAAAGAGGGAGGAAGATGGGGAGTGCACACCATTTTCAGGGGAATAATGCATGATTTTGAGGGGAATTCAGTTTATTTGGAGATCACAGAATGGCTTCAGTCAAAGTATGTTTGGCTCTCAGGACAGATAGTGCATTATAAGTGATTCTCTGTGGGACTGAAGTGGTAGACAGTAATGTGTGATCAAAAACCGCCAGGGTTGCTGGTAGGCTTTAGTCTTTCTGTGATGCCGGTTCAGTTCACAAAAGTTCAGGGAGAGCACTAGAGCGGCTTTTTTTTTTGGTCCAGGATTTTAAGCAGGTAAGAGAAATTTGCAGAGTCAAAGACTCCTCATGCTTGCTCTTGGGGAGGAGATGGGGGAGAAGTAAGGATAGGTGAGAAGGAACTTGACACTGAGATAGGCTTTTGGATCTCTCTGCAAGTCAAAGGAACATCTTTGGCTTACTCCTTCTTCCTGCTGTGACTCCCCTTCCCCTCCGCTCCCCTCCCCTCTGCTCTCTCCTCCCTTCCCCTCTTCCCTTCCTTTCTTCCTCCCCTCCCTCCCTCCCTCCCTCCCTCCTTCTTTCCCTCCCTCCTTCCCTTCCTTCTTTCTTTTCTTTTTCTTTTTTCCTTTGCTTTTGTTTGTTTTTGTGATATTGGAGATTGAATCCAGCCCCTTTGCACTGAGCTGTAGCCTTAGCTCTCTTTTTGAGACTTAGTCTCACTACAGTCAGTAACTTTGGGATTTTCCAATCCCCCAAATATCCATAATCTATAGTAGTTAAAAAAAAGGTGAATTTAAACGCAGTGCTAGGCAAGAGTTTTCATGATGTCTTATGAAGTAAAGAGAAAGTTATGAAACAATATGGAGACTATTATTTTATTTAAAAAACAGTGTAATGTGAAAAGGGGCTCACTCTTCTAAGCAAATAACTTAAACAAATAAATAAACAAACCCAAATAGACAAATCTGCATGCAGACTTCCTGGTCAGTTACGTAGGTGAGCCACCAGCGTGGGCTACACACAAGCTACACACAAGGACCATGCATCCCTGTGGGGGCCCAGGGAGAGGAGCAAGCTTTACATAGAATGAAGTTGAGCTGGGGGAAAGCACTTCTGCACTTTGCTGAGTACATTTCTTGGTTTTAGCATTAAGCTTGTTTATGGCTACAACATTCATGGCTGAAATGTAACGTTTCTTTTTTTTTTTTATAATTGTACTTTTTTGTCTTTATTTTTTTTTCTTGTTTCAGAACTTTTGTTTGTTTATTTATTTATTTTTATGGCCGGCTCAGCCTGCCCTGAGGGCAGGGCTGGGGCAGCATGTGGTGCCGGGGATTGAACCGCAGTCTCTGCAACCGCCTGCAGGTGCCTGCAGGCACTTTGGACCACTGAACTATCCTGCCAGGCCCCTGAAATGTAACGTTTCTTAGAAACATTACTGAACCGAATGTGAAGCAGGAGGAGTCTGGTTGCAGTGCTTTTCTACTGGATGTTGGGATAGGCGGTAGAGAGGTATGGAGGTGGCTGGGGACTGGGAAGGTAGGGTGGGGCATGGGCATATCCCGGAGAGAACGCACAGTAGTGAATACCTTATGTGTTTGTGAGCTTCTCTCTGGATGTTTCTGGCTTTATCGCCATTGCGTGGTTTGTCTGAGACAGGGAGATTTTGGGAAGTAGCTTGCAAGTGCTCAACTGGCCAGTGGAGAGCAAGGACATAGGGAAGCCCAGCTCCAAAGCGCAGTACACTTCCCCACCAAGTTGGGCATCATCTGTAGCAGCTCTTTAAGGTACTTGGATTTGACACTAAGTGGCCCTTCTTCTCCTTCTTCTTCTTCTTCTTCTTCTTCTTCTTCTTCTTCTTCTTCTTCTTCTTCTTCTTCTTCTTCTTCTTCTTCTTCTTCTTTTTGGTCTTTTTTGAGACAGGGTCTCACTATGTAATTCAGGCTGGCCTTGAGCTCACTTTTGTAGCCCAGGATGGTCTTGAACTCTCACCAATCCTCCTGCCTCAGCCTCCCAAGTGCTGGGATTACAGGTGTGTACCACCACGCCCAGCTAAGTGGCCCTTCTTGAGGAACTGCTCTAAAAACTTCACAGACTTTCACCTACTCTTCTTTTTGATGTTCCAATGGATATGAGATCAAAAATATTAAAAGTTTTCCATATTTGTTTTAAATATTTATGTACAGATAAATATGCTGCAATAAAGGACTTCTAGGTATTGTTTGTGAAATTACCCTTAATTTTAATTCTGTAATTATTTTGTCATATTTTAGAGCTGGTCCATCTTTCTCCTCAGGTTGCAACATTTTTTGGATGCTTTTATAAAACTCAGGACCATAAGGACTTCTCAGGCCTTGGCCCTGAAAAAACCACAGCAAGAATTTTCTCCCAATGCTGCTGCTATTAAACACAGTAAGGGTTGCTTTTGCTGTTTCCCCTGTTGGGTTCCCTCTTACTCTCTAGCTGGATTGTTACAGCTCAAAAGTGCAGGGGCCACTTCCTAAACTCAGTGTGTAGTGGTGACACAAATTACTCCTGATTATTTTAAAATTGGAAAACATTTCTGCATTTGTTCTTTGGTTTAACCTTTTGGGAGGTTTTCAAATTCCATTTTTCTCATCATTGACATAGATATTTTTGTGTCGAATATTCCCCCTGGCTCATGTTAGATGTTTCCAAGGAACAGCAATGAAGGCTTCAAGTAATAAATTCAAGCTTTGAGAGTAGAATCACTTAGGGCAGTATTAAAGGAAAAGACAGTCTTTTTTTGTTGTTGTTGTTGTTCTATGAGGAAGAATAAATGTTTGAAACATCAGATTCTGTAACCAGCAGGGAGCTGGAAGCATGAGTCAAAGGCAGAGGTATCACTGCAGCCAGATGCTAACCAGAGAGAACAGATAAGATTGAGTCAGATCAGATCAGATCTGAGTGTCCACCAAGGGTCTCATGCTGGTTCTCAGTGTGGAAATTTTGACAGGTTATAGAGGCAGGCCCAGTGAAAGTTGATTAGGTCATTGGGCAGTGGGTCCTCAAAGGAGATTGTTCACACAGAAAGAACAGAGTGAGCCTCACCCCTCCTTTTCATTTGTTTTTTTTTTAAATGTATTTGCTACAGGGTCTCACTCTGCAGCTCAGTCTCTTAGTGATATTCCTGTTTTGATCCTCCCCAATGCTGGGATTACAGGCATGCACCACCATGCCAGGTCTCTGTGGTGGGCTCATCATGCCCAGGGGCATGACTGGCATGGCCTGGAATCAAATCCTAGGCCCTGCACATGCCTAAGCAGGCACTTAGTCCACTGAGTTATCTCGCTGGCTCCTCATCTGTTCTTCTCTCCCCTGCTCACTTCTTTTCTTTCTCTCTCTCCCTCCCTTCCTCCCTCCCTCCCTCCTTCCGTCCCTCCCTCCCTCCCTCCCTCCCTCCCTCCCTCCTTTCCTTCCTTTCTTGTCTGTCTTTCAGCATTGTGCAGGGTAGGCAAGCACTGTAAGATTGATGTACATCCTCAGCTGATTTCTCCTCTTTATAAAGTACTTAATTCAGATACTTTGTGATAGCAATGGAAAACAAATTAATGCACTGGTTAGCAATCAGCTGTAGACAGAAGTAGCTAAATAGAGCTTGTTATATTATTTCAAAGACAAGTTTGTATGGGAGAGAGTCTTTGGGACCTCTTTACAGAGAAGTTCCAACCAATTGTCAAGTGCTTTGGAGAGACTAGGGTTGCATGTCATGCAGCTTGTGCTCAGAGCCTCCTCAAATTCATGGCAATCGTCCTGCTTCAGCCTCCAGAATATTGGGATTATAGATATTGCTACTGTGCCTGTCAAAACATGAATTTTTTCTGACATCTCCAATTTGAATCCATTACTAAATGGATCATACTAACTACCTCCTCTTGCTTATCTGTGACTTCTACTCTGTTGACAGGAACCTGGTTTCTCCTGTATTCTATTCATTTAATGAAAATTAATTGTTTAATTCTAGCACATGTGTATAGAAGTTTCAGAATGAACTAACGCAATGGGAGTCAACTTTAACAACGTTTGCTCTGTTTATGCACATGTCCTTTTGCTTTGAAATTTCCTTTTGCTTTTAGTATTAGATCCCACAATTTCCAGTACTACTTAGGTGAGACATTTATCCCTCTATTCTCTTCTCTGAAGTTGTTTCATACATTAATGCCATTAAATGTACTTGTAGCTCGCATGAGATTATTTTAAAAATAAATGATTTAAAAAATAAACTAAAGTATCTCTCTCTCTTTTTTCTTATTATTATGGCCAGCTCAGCCTGCCCTGGGGGGCGGGGCTGGCACAGCATATGGTGCCCGGGATTGAACCGCGGTCCCTGCCACCACCTAAGCTTTCCTAAGTAGGCGCTTTAGACCACTGAGCTATCCTGCTGGCCCCTTTAAAATAAATCTATACACTGACATACACACTGCTTGCTGTAAAGAAAGTTTGGTAGGATTTCAGACATATGTAACATCCTGTATTTCATTACTGTAGCAAATAGAACAGTTTTAGTGGTTTAAACATATACTTTGTTTGTGCTTTGTCTATTGTCCACACCCTTTCACCTTCTAGGCTTCTGCCAACCACAGATGTGCTTACTTGCCATGTAGTTTACCTTTTCAAATTGCCATAGAAGTGGATTCATGTAATATGTAGGATGATAGGCTAGCTTCCTTCACTTGGCCATGTCCATTGAAGAGTCATCCGTGTCTCTCTGTCTTTCTTATCCCCTTCTATTGCTCAATAATATTTCATTGTATAGCTGTACTGTGGTTTATCTGTTCACCTATTGGAGGGCATTAGGTGGTTTCCCATTTTGAGTGGTTATTTTTTAGAAGGCTCTAAATATTTACATGCTGATTTTGTGTACATGTGTTTTTGTAGTCAGCTGGGTATTTTAGTGTAGTGGCTGGACGGATACAATAAATTGTTTTACTTTGTAAAGCTTTGCCAAACTGGCCTCCAAAGGGGCTGTGTTATTTTTCATTTTCACCAGTAATGCATGAAACTTAGGTTTTTCTCTGCATTCTTACCAGGAATGGTATTCATTTTTATAAATTTTATTTTTTTTTCATGGTTTATAGTGACATCTTACTGTTGTTTTAACTTCAAACTTCATAATGATAAATGAGACTGATCACTTTTCATACGTGTATCATTCGTATATCTTCTCTGGTGAAGTACATTTCAGGGATTTTTTTGCATATCTAAAAGCTTGTTTATTTTCTTAGTTTTGAACTATAAATGTTCCATTTGTTTTTTTGGAAATAAGTTCTTTAGTAGATATATAATTGTCCTTTGATTGTCTTACTACTACCTTACCTAGAATGTAAGTCTTAATTTTTAATGAAGTTCAATTAATTAACATTTTCTTTCAGGGCCTGTGCACTTGATGGTACATTTAAAAATGGACTGCAAACCCAAGGGGTATCATTTTCTCTTAGATTTTCTTCTAGATCTTTTTATAGTTTTACTTTTTACACATATAATCCACTTTGAGTTACTTTTTGTGTAAGATGAAAGCTTTG